>CAKAOI010025891.1:14566-39455 GCA_916701655.1 Sebastiscus albofasciatus | reverse complement strand
AGTATCTATCTCTATATATGTATCTATATATAGAGATAGATATAGATATATATCTATCTATATATATATCCATCTATCCTTCTAACTATCTATCTATAGTATCTATCTATCTATCTATAGTATCTATCTATAGTATGTATCTATCTATATCTATATCTATATAGATATATGGATATATAGAGATATATATCTATAGTATATATCCATCTTTCTATCTATCTATAGTATCCATCTATCTATAGTATCTATCTATCTATCTATATATATATATAGATATAGATATAGATATATAGCTATATATATCTATAGTATATATCCATCTTTCTATCTATCTATCAGTAATGAACCCAGCACGTTCCTGCCTTGTTAGCTCTGCCATTTTGACCTGAAAACACACATTGTATTAACACATTAAGTCATCAACTTTCCTTTGGACGTGTTGTTGTTACACTCCTGTTATTTGCTGATAGCACAGAGTAAGTCATAGTAATAAACCAGCACGTTTCTGCTTAAACTTAAATCACAATGTAAAGTTTTCTTTATCTCAGTCCTGTGTTGAAGCAGTTACATCACCATTTATAATCACAATATAACACCATGTGAGCACATATTAGACTATCTGTAACCAGCATAATGACATAGATGTTCACCCTGCTGAGTAGAAGCTATTTCACAACCTAACCTTTGTTCTGAATCTTCATCCTAGATCATAAACCATCGATATGCTGGGTGCTAGCATTAGCATTAATGTGGCTAACATTCACATAGCTCAGTAGCCTCGCTGGATTAGCTCGATTAAAACGGACCAGAGACTCTCACCAGCTCTCCGTCACGTTATCTACCACTGTGTGTTTGTATGTTACATGTAAAGGCACACATATGTGTTATTTTATGTGTCACAGAGGTTAATATCGGCTAATATATTGATGAAGACAACGTTAGTTAGCTACTCACACATCAGTCAACACCGCTTCAACAGTACGGGAACACCACACAGGTCAAACTGAACCGAACCACACAAAAAGCGATTTTTTAATCTTCCTATTATAATGCTTTTATAATATAAGATAATATAAAATATGACAACCACCATACCTTATTATTAGCCTCCTGAAACTTGGTAAATATTCAGATATTTTTAGTGAAAATTATTATGTTCTTCAACCACTTTCTTTGCTGAAATGCTGTACAAATAATTTACATAAGTTATTAGAGGAGAAGTGAGAAAGGGGTAGGGAAATATAAGTTTTACTTCTACCTACTCCTTTTCGAACACTATTACTCTTGTTTTGTTTGTTATTATTTTGTATCTGTTTGTATTTATTTTATGTTCGAAATAAAGTCATTCATTCATTCATTCATTCATTCATATTTGTACAGCATTTCAAGAAAAGAAACTAGTTTAAGAACATAATAGTTTTCACTAAGAATACATAAAAATATATGATTGATATGATTGAACTCTCTATCAGTAACAAGGAACAAACAAGACATATTGGCAATTTTACACTTTATTCATTTAATACACCGTCTGCTTTAAACTGCTTTTTCCGAGTTTATTATAATGTTCTTATAATATAAGATAACAATATTCACTCTGACACCCAACATACCTTATATTAGCCTACTGAAACTTGGTAATATTCAGATATTCTTAGTGAAAACTATTATGTTCTTGAACCAATTTCTTTGCTGAAATGTTGTACAAATATGAATGAATGAATGACATTATTTCGAACATAAAAACAAATAAAAACAGATTCAAAATAATAACAAACAAAACAAGAGTAATAGTGTCCGAAAAGGAGCAGGTGGAAGTTAAAACTTATATTTCCCTATACCCCTTTCTCACTTCTACTCTATTAACTCATATATCATAGAATGATAATATAATATAATATATAAATTATCCCAGATTTATTTACATCCCAAATTAAATATATGAACAGCATCCGGAGTTAAAAAGTAGGTATAAACCAGCCCTTAAGTAAAAGCACAGAAGTACTATCAGCAAAATGTACTTAAAGTATCAAAAGTATACTGATCACGCAGAACAGCTTCTTCTTAAAGTGTTATATTCTTATAGATTATGATTCTGTTTTTATCACTAACACATACATTTCAATGTTGGAATCAATTTGGATACTTTATATACTAGTAGTTAGATTAGTAGTACATTACTGCATCATGGCTATGAGGTGGTGAAGTGGTTAGCACTGTCGCTTCACAGTAAGAAGGTCACAAGGTCAAACCTGGCTTGGGGCCCTTCCTGTGTGCAGTTTGTATGTTCTTTGTTGTTGTTAATTGTTGACTCTAAATATCCCATAGGTGTGAATGTGAGTGTGAATGGTTGTCTGTCTCTATGTGACAGCCTTGTGATAGTCTGGCGATCTGTCCAGGGTGTACCAGGCCCTCGCCCAATGTCAGCTGGGATTGGGATTGAAATACTCAAGTAAAGTGCAAGTACCTCAAAATTGTACTTAAGTACAGCACTTGTGTAAATGTACTTGGTTACTGTGGTCTACCATCGGCTACAGGAAAAGACAAGGTAGTTTACAAAGAAGAGAAAATTCATTGCTCGTCAAGACGGCAAGTGACGCATAAATCTTTATCTTTATGTTTAACATCTTCTCCACAGTCCAGTGCAGTTATGTCTGTCTCTACATGTGTTATACAACAATTATGACAACCAGGATGTGAGAATGGAGATTATGAGGGACCTTTTATGTAAATCATGTAAATTATGTAAACAATGTAAAACGAGCTCAACAGGTGCTTTGTTTACTCTAAAGAGAGAAATTAGCCTAAAACTAATATGGGCTTTGACATATGCCTGGAGCCATCAGATTAATTGCCTTTCCATTTAGCTATTTAATCAATTAATTATGATTATTATGTAGACTATATCTCCATAGAGTGTTTGTGAAATGTGTCAGCAGAGGCAGGAAGCAGTGACACGGTGAATGAAGAGGCCTAAAGCTGATTTGAAGTGCTTTAGGGTCCGGTTGGTGTGTCTTATTGGCTGCTCTCCATCTTGTATGATTTCATCCTCTTGTGTCTGTTCAAACAGAATGCAATTTGCTGACTTTTATGGGAAGGTTGAGTCTGTTACATATTTACAGTCAGTGTAATGATTAATTTCTTCTCTCCCCCACGCAGTCTTAAGCAGCCCTCATCCACGAGTCGGCCATTACTCAGGGACAGACTTCTGCCTCAGACTTCTCACGTCTATCTTCAGACTTCTCTTCTCTCTTAAAGCTCACCCACCAACTGTTTTATTTCTCTCCTCTTTACCATCTATTTGTTTGGCTTACTTTTCCTCATGCTTTCATTTGGTCTTTTTTCCCACTTTTCTGACTTTTCTCTCAGAATAAATGACTGAAATGAGCCTCGTTTGCAGTATTTTACTTGGTGAGTATGAACTTTTTTATGTACATTTAAATGTAGCTAATGAATGGAAAATTAGTAATTGAAGGAGCATATATCAGTCACTTTATCATGGGGCACACTTTAATAAGCTACTCTATCAAAAAGCAGGCACAACTACAAGCCAAGTATACCTTTCTGTAGGCCTATAAGGCAAGAATACTTAATGATACTTTCTTAAGTATGTCTCGATCAAAAGATTAAGTACAAGTAGGCCTATAAGCCAAGTTTACTTAGACTTTTCTGTATAATTGTCAGTACATAAAAAGTAAACTGAAAGAATACGCTCTTATTTTAAGTTTAAAAGAAGTAAACTAATAACAAAACACTTATTTTTAGTAAGGGATACTATGGGGCATATATACAGTTCTAGTTTTCATGTAATTTTGTATTGATTAGATATTAACTGTGCATCCACTCTGCACGTAACTTATCACTGGAAGTGCATTCATTTCTTTGCTCAGTAAAACGTCAATTACAGATCATCCTTTGAGCAATCTTGCAGTCTCATTTGAAGTGAACTTAATGGCTATAAGGACAGAACCAAAATGGTTATTGAGAACGTTTATGAAATGGTGAAAACTGAATTAAACTCCAAGTGCTTCCTGTGGGAATTATTCGTTGCCAGGCAACAAGCATGCTTTCATTCAGTTAGAGTGGGTCTATTTGTTATATCTGTCCATTAACCATAATAACTGTTCTCAAGGGGACTCTTATAATGGACTAGAATATAATTTGTTCAGGATATAAAAGGTAACGTCTGTAGATTTTAACCTGACTCCTGTCTACTAGTGTTGAGTCAACCCTGCATCACAAAAGCCTTCTTCTAAAACTTGATTTCCTATCAGGGCACTGACCATATCAGACTCTCTTGTCCAGAGTTCATCATAAAAACATTCATATATGAGTGCAGAGATTCATGATACAGATTCTCTGAATGCACAGATAACACTTTCACAGTGTAATTATCTGACAGGGCAAAGTCGAAGGAGACAACAGGGGTGAAGGTCTCTTTAGTTTTCCTTGAAATTGCTTTATGGCCCTGTTTTTCACTGGAGGGTTAAGGGTCAAAGCTCAGTCGTGATAACTAAGGAGATGAGAGGAAATGATGCACGCTCATGTTTACTACTTGTGTTCAAAGCCATATCAATGCCTGTGTGTAAAAGATTAATTTTAATGGTCTAAAGGCTTGTAATGCATTTGCTGGGATGGCGCTTCCTCCTGACTCCTATCACACTTTCATTGAGTGAATGACTCTGATTTTATTGGAGTCAGAAGGTTGAATATGTTTCCTAGAAGCAGTAAAAACCAAGATCAGGAGATGTAAGATTATGGGGGATGATATTTTACTAAACTTTTATTAGGTGTGGGTGGTATCAGATAATAAAAGTATGCAGTAAAATGATTTGATTTCATGTAGTCAGTGATGCCCGACCAAAAGAGGGCAGCATTATTTCACATGTGTGAAACTTTTTATTATCACACTGGCGTCTTGTAGTTAAAATATAATGTGAAATTCTTATCTTTGATCCATTTTTGGGATCTAGTAGTTTAATGGTATTGTAACAATAATCCACTCTGAACAATTCACACTCATATAACACACACATTAAAGTCCAGAGGAGCATATTTAATGTATATTTCAATTGTCAAGTGAACATAACCACGTAAAGGAAAATGTTGAAACACTTGGTGTAACCTCCATCTATTTGTCTCACTGAAATGACAGACGTTGGCAGAAAATTATACAGCCAGCATCGTGGTGAAGTGAATACAACCACCGCCGCCACCGCCGCCACCACGTTGCTGTCAGCTGTGCTGTTTCTGTGGGTCTCTCCAGCTGTAACAGCATCTCCATATGGAAAAACTCTGGCTTCCAGTGGAGCTGCTGTTATTTGTGGTGGGACACCTCTTGTCATCGAAAAGCTGATGGGACTCTCTGTGGCTTACAGCTCACACATCTGAAAAGTCACTGGGACATTTTTATGCTTATTTCTGTGCAGGTTGCTCTTTGCAATAAAATTATGTTGATCCCTTAAACTGTCTTTCTGTTTCTTTATTGTGTTGTTTGTACAGAGAAAACCTGATATAGGCTACATGACATTGAGTGACACCACTTTATCGTTATATATTTATATGTATTGTGTGTGTAAATGAAAAGAAAACAAAAAGGAGAGTAAGCAAAACATATGGCACTGTATCTATCAATTGTTCATCAAAATATATAGTCAGAAATGACTTTAACATATAAAAATAAAATGCTTTCATACTGACATAACGAGCCCCAAAGGACAAATAATCTTTTCAGTTTTAGTGTTGAGAGTACGTATGAATGAATGAATGAATGAATGAATGAATGAATGAATGAATGAATGAAATACTTTAATACAAGTGTAATGCAAGAGGCTTACTTGTTACCTGTAAGATACTTCATTCATATTGACATGATGGCACCTCAAAGGAGAGTGAAATGAGGAGAGGATCATTTGGTTGAGATTTGAATGAATTATACTGCTGTTATTACAGGTCAATTCAAGTGCTTTATTCTACTGATGCCTGGAAAACAAAAGAACAGATCCAAGTCTGACTACAATTTTTTTGAGGTGAAAAATTCAAACAGAAACAGAAAACTGTAAATATAAAAAAAAATATATAAAAAAAATACACATCACCCAGTCTGAGAAATACACTCAGTAAAGTAAAAACAAAACAGAAAATAAATGTAGACCATCGTGACTGTGTGCAACTAGATATAGCCATGTGAAAGGAAAACCAAAACCACATATGAATCCATTTACTGTTAAAGGCAAACAGATTACTGGAAGTTTCACTGACACGAATGAATGAATGAATGAATGAATGAATGAATGAATGAAAACAAATGTAGATATCATTGTGACTATCTGTGACTGATATAGCCATTTGACATTAAAACCAAAACCACATATGAATATGAAACCAACATTTCATGTTAAAAGTAAAAATGTTACTGCTCAGCAGGTGTGAATATGTAACTGTGGGAATAAAATTGTGTTGCCCATTCTGAGCCCATGCAGTAATTCCCCTTTAGTGACCCACCTAGAACCCACTCAGGTAGCAGGACCAACTTAATTGATCCAAGTGGGCCCCATAAGATGCCCATTTTGGGCCCATAAACCCACTTAGTACCAAGGTACCCCCAGCATAACCCATGTTATGTTTTATTATTATTATGGTTTTATTATTATCATTTTTAAAGTCTGATCTAAATTATTTTCTATTATTATTATTTCTTTATTTTTCTATTTATTTTGGACGACCCACTTTGTACATTTCTTTTTACTTTTTCTGTTTTTAATGCAGAAAAAAATACAGTTTTAGTCTTTTCATCACTTCATGTGTACTTTATATTTTTGTAGATAAATGTTACTGTGTGTATATATACACTATGTATTTACTGTAATTACTTTGATATTTATACTTCAGTTTATTTACTTTTTTCCTGTCTGAAAACAGGAAACCAAACCATGTTGGCTGGGATATCTCCTATTGTAAATACACAGGAATAAAAAACAGGATTTAACAAATCCTGAAATATATGTTTTATGTTTTATGTTAACAAAATTAAAACTGGGAGTTTCATATGATTCGACTGGCTGGCATCGAATTGACGCTTTTATTGTGAAATATGTGTATTTCCGGTATGAGCGTGCCAGCCAGCCAGGAGGGGGGTTCAACTGACAGACGGTTGCTAAGCGAGTTAGCCGTTAACCGTTAGGAGCAGTTGTAACGGTTACTAGTCACACCTTTGTGGTATCAGACGACATCTAACCGCGTAGAGCTCCGTGTTTGTGGCGGAGAACAGTTCTCTATCTTCGGGCCAGCTGAAGAGGGAGTCCTCCCTGTGAATGAGTGACTCACAGTCGGCTAGCTAAGAGAGAAAGAGGAGGAAGAGGAGGAGGAGGAGGGTGGGGACAAAAACTTCCACAGACCTCGCCCAGCCCAGCCGTTGCTTCACTCCAGCAGGCAGCTACTCTCTTGACGGTGGAGGAGAGATCCACACCACTAACATACACACAATACGGACACACACCGTGTCAAACTAAAGCCACCATGTTCAGGAAGAACTTGAAGAAGGACCCGGAGCTGTTCCACAACGTGTCGGAGGGTCTGCGGCGGCTCTACCGGACCAAGCTGTTCCCGCTGGAGGACACGTATCGGTTCCACGACTTCCACTCCCCCGCACTGGAGGATGCCGACTTCGACAACAAGCCCATGGTGCTCCTGGTGGGCCAGTACTCCACCGGGAAGACCACCTTCATCCGGCACCTCATGGAGCAGGACTTCCCCGGGATGCGGATTGGCCCCGAGCCCACTACGGACTCGTTCATCGCGGTGATGCACGGCGATCAGGACGGGGTGATACCGGGTAACGCGCTGGTGGTCGACCCCAAGAAGCCCTTCCGCAAACTCAACGCCTTTGGCAACGCGTTTCTGAACAGGTAACAAAAGCCCAGAGTAATGAGCTTACACTGCAGCAATGTGAAAAATGTGGTATACTAGGATTACAGGAGCAGCTAGAGCCCTACAGTCATGTATTAATGGGGTGATTGAAATGCAAAATGTCATGTCAAAGCCATGCCTGTCCTTGCGTTGTCATTAGTTCACACAGCTGTGTGTTAAGAACCGCGTCATAACAGCACATCATCATCATCATGATTTAAATGGCCCACTACATGTCCTTACATGTAGCACACAGGTAAATGCTATTGCACAATGTTCCCAGCTGTCTCAAAGTGTTTGTGTGTGTGAGAGATTCCCCACTTTCGTTATCCTGAGACGTGTTTAGTGTCAATAACTATGTGTATGGCAAAGCAAAAGGACAGGAAGGTGCTTTCCAACATTATGGCCATTGACAAGAAAGTCCTTTCACTTTGGTTAAATCCTGCCAGTTCAATGGTAAATGGATTTGCATTTATATAGCACTTTTCTAGTCTTCCGACCACTCATAGTGCTTTACACTACAGGTCAGCATTCACCCATTCACACACACATTCATACACTGATGGCAGAGGCTGCTAAGGTGCCAACTTTGCCCATCAGGATCTAATCTAAATACTCATTCACACAACGATGGGTGTGAATGAGTATTTAGATCGGGAGCAATTTGGGGTTAAGTGTCTTGCTCAAGGACACATCGACATGTGACCCGGAGCAACCGAGGATCGAACCACCGACCTTCCGATTGATGGACAACCTGCTCTACCCTGTGTAAGAATCAGAAATCGCTTGTTAACAGTGACACCTGTGGCCATTAAGTCAACGACAGTCAGCGTCCGGTTGCTCGCTCTCGCGCTCACACATCAGTCAAAACAGTGAGGCGACACACACGAGAATGAACGTGATTGACAGCTAAAACCACAATATCACTATATATTTCACATGCCTGGCAGTAATGTTAGCTTACCAAAAGATAAGATAAGATATTCCATTATAAGTCCCGTAGTGGGGAAATTTGCAGTATACAGCAGCAAAGGGGATAGTGCAAAAAACAAGATGCATCAGCTAACACAGTAAAAAAAAAAAGAGATGAACAAAGTGTAACAAAATATGAACCATTTAAATAGAAGGAAGTATAAAAATAGGAGCAGTACATACAGTATTGACGATAAACAGACTATTAACAAAATTGCACAAGTGGAAAATTATATTGCGCAGTGAGAATGAATGAATGAATGACTGAATGAATGAAATTCCACCTGAAAATATCAGGTTATTGACAGTTTTTGGTGTGTAAGTGGTCTACTGGGAGCAGTGCTGGTTGTGGAGTCTGACAGCTGCAGGAAGGAAGGACCTGCCAACGAAGGTCCCTCCATGACTCGAAGGCCTGGCTGATGTTGATCCTAGTTTCCCCACCCCGACATTGGTTACATTCCTGTTTTGCAAGACGGGCTTAACTAGATATAACTTTGTTTTTTGTGTGCTTCCGAGGATTTTGTGTTGGAGTCTGAGTCGTGGTGGGGGCTGGTTGTTTGTTGCCGTTAGTGGACTCCATTTCTAATGTTAGCTGTGGTTGCACTGTTAGCCCTGAAGGCACATGCAAGCTTGCATGACGTCACATCCGTTGGATTTTCCTGGAAAAACATTCTTCACATGAAAATCAGTCTACAAGTCTCGGAAGGTCTCATTTCTTAGGTTAGGTTACAACCCGTTCACACATTGGCAATGATTAAAAAACATTTATACGAGTAAAACTTAGATACAGTCCCTTTAACATTGTACCTTGCCCTTCTTCAGACACTTCTTACTTAAAGCACCTGGCGGAGCCACTGGTGGTGACAGATCGTTTTGTTCCAAAGTCACAGAGCGGCCCCTTTAACATAGAGACATGTGAAAGTGTTGCTAGGCAACAAGCTGACCTTGTCGCGCCCTCGAATGTAGGTGCCATAAGTTTCATACCCCTTGGTCATATAAGTGTTGCCTCATCAGTAGAAGCCGACAAGCCAACCCACTACCTATGTGTAGGTCTTATGAAATCTTATCACAAAGGTTTAAAGGTTTTTGGTGTGACTGTCTGTCTTCTTGTACTATTGTTCATTGATGAGTCAGCAGTTGTTTCACTAAGTCATTCAGCTCTTAGCCTGTAGATTCAGAGGAAATCTAGAACATTTCTCAAAGTTTTATGAATCACTCAGTTACACTTAAACCTGGTATTCAGCCTGACATTAAAGTCTGATGTAAAAACGTCCTCATGGCAAGAACTCACATGACTCAGAAGTATTGCTCAGGTGGGGCGTTAACTAATAGAGTGCTCCAGGGATGACGTATTTTTGTAGGTCAACCAGGAAGTTGGCATCTCCCTGGGTTCCCTTGATTAAAGGCCAGTGGAATTTTTCCATTGGGGTATTTACTGTTTATTGATGTATTGTATGTTGTAGAACAAAGCTTGTGTTAACCACAGACCTTATTTCAGGCCTCTAACTAAAAACCCATTCAAAAAACTCTCTCATTCTAGTAGCACTATTAATGCAAGATGAGAATGGTAAAAAAAAAAGGATAGAAAACAGCAAAATAAAAGCAGAAGAGAAAGTGAAACAAATGAATAGTATAGAGGGAAAACTCAGAGTGGAAGGTGAGACTGCACAAGCCAGGTACTATGAGTCAGAGCCAGCATGACGGTGCTCGCTTAATCCAATCTTTTGTGTGTGGATTTGTGATGACATTAGGTGGCTGACATCCAGTTGTTGATGGTGTCACTTCCTGTAGAGGATGTGGGTATATCCCCTCTCTTACCAGTGTGGTGGTGTCACCCTGCACAGGAATAGCCAGCCAAACAGATGGACAAATAATACACAAATGACTAACCTGTCACAATCTTAATCTCTTATTAACTTCAGATGATCAGGTGGGTTGTGTAGCCATATTTTCCAAAAACTCAAGTTGACACTTCCCCAGTTAAACCTATTTCCTATTGTCCATTGAGATCACTTCCTTCAATTATGTGAAGTGTTTGCTTTATCTTGCATGAGTGCAAATGTCTGCCAAACAGCATCAGTCAAACTCTAAAAAGTGAATTTAGATAACATTTTAAAATAGAGGGGTGTTGGACCTCACTGGCCACCATTCACCCCTCTGCAGTTTATTACAGACTTGAGGGGAAACCAGATAAGATTGTGTACAAACAAAGGCTATTGTCCATTGTAGCATCATTTGTCAAAATGTTGGACGCGATCCTGTCACATCACGGGACTTGTGGTTCCCTTTGAATTCGCTCCTGACTGGCCTTCACTTGTTTAGGGGAAAGCTCACACGATCATACGTAACATAATGTGTGTATGACAATAGCACGCGCGTGACCTGTTTGAACAGCTCTGTGTATGTGTAGGCCTTATACATAATTAATCAGTTGTGATGGCACACACCCCAGAACAGGCCTACTATTGATAAAAAGTCTGTCAAGAACCAGATCCAGACTAACATTTGGATCTGGACTGCTTTTGGCTCAGACTCTGCCAGCTTTCCACTTTCCTTTTGAGGAGGCCAAAAGTATTTGGATTTTGAAGTATTTTTGGCCTTCAGCTGCTGGGTGACTGAATGTGTTTTTATTCATAGAAGTAGGTAGATGTAGACATCAAGGATTAGTTAATTGACTGATTTAAGGTGGAGGAGAAAATAGCATGTCAGAGGAGCACACAAGGCCTCGCTCAGCGTGATGGCAGTTCCACGGTGTTAGCTCTTTAACCATAGTCATTCAACCTGCAGGTTAGCCTTTAACTACTAGCCTTGGTTGGGACTTGCCCCTCAATATAATCAGTTATTTATGAAGAGGGTAAACAGAAATCACTGATGTGATCCCCACGCCTACAGTTTGCTCATGGATTTGGCAAACCCAAAAGCTAGTGGCTGGCTACTAGCTTGCCATTTTTTACAGCTTTTCCATTATTTCTATTTGGAGCAGCCTGGTTTCACATCGTGTCCCTATGCATGTGCTGCTGATTTGTACTAAATCCTAAACATTTCCTTAGAAGTAACTCCAGATAAACCTGCTTATTTTTTGTAGCTCTTGCTTCCTTTTAGTTAAAATACCACTGTAGTCAGAGGGCCTCTGTGTGTTTGTGCTCTCTGTAAGCCATTACTCAGTAAAAACCGGAGTCAGCAAAGTTTAAGTTCCGCACTGGCCCACCCTGGCCTACACTGTCCCACTCCGTCCTGTCCTGCTCATGGCCTTTTATTCCAGGACACTGACTCTGCACTTTACTCAGATAGGGGTTGACACATGCACAGCCTTACAGAGCACAAAAACAAATACACATGTAGGTATAGATATATATGACATAGAGATATTTTATTCACACACACAAGTAAAGATTTTAGAGGAAGTAAACATGGGAAAGTGATACAGTTGTAACATCCCTAACCACATGCTAGCGACAGCCGCCCTGTTTCCTCTTCTCTATGGGAAGTTAAGGGTTACGATGTGAGGTAAGGTCATTGGTCAGGAGGTGGGGTACAAGAGGAAGACCCTCCGTCATGGGCTGGAGCCAGACCCCTCAATCACATCTGAGGTCTGACGTGGATTATTAACTAGGTGTGGGAAAGAAAAATCGACTCACCTATGTATTTTTACAATTTTTGAAATTGAGTTTTTAATGCCATAATCAAGATATTTGCTTTTATTGTCGTAGTCAGAGTAACGTGACGTCATATCCGTTCTGTATCCGCCAGCCAAGACAAACCGTAGTCGGCCGCAGTGAGCCGAAACGAGAAAGTAGAAAACGGCGGAGGATCCGCATGGAGACGACCTGCATTCTCACATGTTAAATCCAACATGGTCAATACTACACGTCACACAGTAAAGGGTGGAAACACTTTGGGTTTCACGCATTACCAGGAAAAGCAGAGCTAGACATCATGGCTAAAGCTGCATGCTAACTCTGTCATGGATAGCTAATGTTATCGTAACTGTAGCGCACCCATATACTGACATTTATGTTAAATGCATTCAAACTGCCCCGATGGAGCTGAACCATGGCTGTATAAAGAGCACGGAGCTGACGGGAGAGCTAGCGACGGACTTGACAAAGTTAACGGAAGTATACATGTGTGACTGCGTCCGGTTTTCAAAATAAGGTGTTAACAAAGGGAACTGTATACACAAAATACATATATGGAAATATATGGATAGCTATCCATTGTTAAATATGATTGATTGGATTATAGTCACCAGAAGTATAAAACATTACATTTCCCTAATAAATTAGATAGAAAATACCACTAATTTTTTAGGGAAATGTCTTTATTCTTTGAATTTTGGGTTGATGGAAAAAATTTATGAATAATGCCTGACAATGACTGATATATTTGACTTCAGGACATCTCTGACTACATACATGCTGAATATCAAACATTTTTACTGTATTTATTTAAATATTTTCCAAAGTAAAAGTCCCTAGAAGTGTATGACTAAACTTTTTCTCATGGTCTCATAGTGAAAAAGTTAACAAAAATCACAATAAATCGTAATATCGTATCACAATACTTGTAGAATCGCAATACTTAATAATCGGCACCCAAGTATTGTGATAGAATCGAATCAGGAGATAGGTGTATCGTCCCAGCCCTACTATTAACCCAGGCCTTCGTGCCAGGGCCGCAGCCTCACAGAGAAGATGAGTTTCTCACTTTCTCGAGACATAATTAAACAGCGAAGCATCTCAGATAGCTCGGGGCCCCCGTGCCTGGTAGGGTCCTGTGCTTCTGAGAATTCCAGCTTGAGTTCATCGGAGCATTTTTTTTTCCTACTGTGCTCTGTGTGGAAAATGTCGGGATAGATAGTTAAATGGAAAACATGCGCCAAAATTCCAACTGGATATCATACGGCATCAGCTTTGACAGAGAGTGGAAAAAACCTGCATGTTTGTTATCTTTGGCAATCGCTGTTATTGTAATGTTATAGCATGCATTGGATCTACATGCAAGACGCCTACCTCTCATATTTCTTTGACTTGTTCATTGTCCTTGGATTTTCCTTTTTCCTCCCTATGTGTGGTATGTTAGGGTTTGTGGTTGGTGAGTGTGTGTGTGTGTGTGTCTGCCCTCAGTGTGGTTGCAGCAGGAATGTAAAAGCACAGTTCTCCCGGTCTTATGACCCGGTGCCTCTGAGCTCATGTTGAGAGTATCGGTTCAGACTGAGTGAGAGGGCAGCAGAGCGAGAAGTAGTACTCTGAGCTGTGGGGTGTCCTTCACAATCCCCTTCTTTGTCCTGAGTGGGACACCGTGGGTTTATGCAAAACCTCTCATCCTCTCACGCTTTATAGTGTGTATATCTGTCTGTGTTTGTGTGAGTCGATTTCTGTTGGAGAGCAACACTCCCCTTTTAAAGTTTAAACCTCAGTGTCCCAGCTTAAAGGAGACCATTGTGTAGTGAATGATGTTGCATTGGGAATGACTCAGGCCTACTATTCATAACTTAATAATGTATTGTCCCAGTGTTTCCCTAACATTCCTACATCAATGGTAACCTCCTACAAAGGACTTCCCCCACTGTTTGGAAAATCTGAATCATGTTGTCTCACTGTTATTGCAGGAAAATATCCAAAGAACCAGAGTGTCAACTAGAGCTGAAACAATGAATTTATTAATCAATTAGTCAACCAAAGGAAAATTCATTCCTTTGGTTGTTGATCAGTGTTTCCCGAAGCGCAAGATGACATCCGGAAATTTCTTGTTTTGTCCATAACTCAAAGATATCCAGTTTAGTGTCATAGAGGAGTGAAGAAAAAAGTACTCAAACTGATTAACCGATTAATTTAATAGTTGACAACTAATCGATTAATTGTTGCAGCTCTAAATTTGAATTATTGTTAGTTGCAGCCCTAGTGTCAAGGTCAAACTACAGGCTTCAAATGTGCTGTGTGGAAAAACTCTGGTACTTTGACATATTATTTTAAAATCGACCCACTATTATTAACGTATTATATAAATGTGAACATTGTTTAACTGCAAGAACTTCTGAAAATGCCCAAGTGGCAGCTGCTACTTTGTGTTTTAGCTGTGTGTCTTTTCCAGCAAGGGTATATTCAACTAACGTTAGTGCCTGAGAGCATGAAGGTTGTTACTGAAAAGCTCCAGAATAATGTCTGTTTAATGCTAAGCTTATGTATAAACACTCTGACCCAACTGGTTTTTGTGTCTCTCCCACCCTCCCCCTCTACCCCTATACTCTCGATCCTCTCTTTCTTTCTACTCCCTTTCACTTTCTTTTTCTCTCACCTGCACTCTGCCCTCTCTCGTTACTGTATTTTCTTGGCAGGTTCATGTGTGCCCAGATGCCTAACCCCGTCCTGGAGAGCATCAGTATCATCGATACTCCTGGAATCCTGTCCGGAGAGAAACAGAGGATAAGCAGAGGTCTGTCTTACGTAAACACCCACACTTAACCCACTCTCTCACTCACCTAGTCGCTAGTACTATTTAACAGAGCCATGCCCTCTCTGTTCAGTCACCCTGAAATACCGTAATCGCGTGCATACAAAATGAACCCAAAGGAAGTCAGTTCAAATATGAAAAGAAAACATGCTCAGGTGACCTACATACTCTTCCTTTCCTTAAGTCTGGTATGTCTGTTTGACATTGCGATCTACAAAGACAACTGTAGCATTCCAGCACATAGTGTATTTAACAAACCTGTACCTGTATTTAACACTTAACGCCCTCAGGTCAAAGCTTAACCAAACAGTCATGTAAATCTGATGGAGGCCTTCACAGCTTGGCGGTAGCAAAGAAAGGGTGCAAAGCACTTTGAAGTTCATTTCCTGTCTCTGTACCTGTGGTTTTGTACGGCACCCTCCTCTTCCACATCCTTCCCTCTATTTTGTTTTTCTTTCTTTCTGTTTCTCAGATCGGCCCGTGGCCAGGCTCATGTTAAATGAACAACAATAATCGAAAACATTTCCTCTATGTAGCTGTGAGCCCTCTCTGTTTGTCCTGTGCTTGCATCATTTATCACTTTATGTCGGAGTCATTTCCCTGCACTCTGTGGAAATAAATCAATTCATATTTTTATCCATTTGTCCAACAATTCTGTGACCTACAGGGTCTCTTCAGAATTGCCACATACACAGTTTTCCTTTTACTTTTGATGATACGACAGAACACAGGCAGAAGATGACAGTGCAGCTGAACACAGCTTCTGCTTTTTCTACCTGATTCGAGCCCCTTTAAGAGGAAGCACACATACAAGAGTTTTTGTGTACTCTAGGGAAAGGATGTGGAGTAAAATGGCAAACATAGCAGAGAGTTTCCCAAGACTGCCCCCCTCCCACCACCACCACCACCACCACCACCACCCCCTCAGAGAGCTGACACACAGTCAGTAAATCTGCTCTTTATTGTTGAGTTGGATTTCCCACGACACACAGCAAGAAGGAAGAGAGAGAATAAATATTTAACGTTCAGTTTAAATGACAATCAACAGAAAATGAATCTGCAACTATTTACATTATTGAAGAGCCAAATGTTCTTTGGTTATAGCTTCTCCATATGAGGATTTGCTGCTTTTCTCTGTTTTATATCATTAAATTGAATATGTTTTTAGATTGTTGGAAGCACACAACAAGCAATTTGAAGACATTACTTTGGGCTTCAGGACATTTTTATGATCAATTTTATAATAATAACGCCACTAATTTCTTTAACACATTAATAAAATTGATCTTTTGGAGGTTGTAGCAGGCTCACTTTTAGCTAGAGTGAAGATACTGGCATCATATGAAACTAGAAAACCTAATGAATCCATTGGTACCAACCATGTCATACTAGCTTGTCGCAAAGGAGGCTAAATACCACACCTAATGTGCGCTAAGTTTTAGCGAGGAAAAACTGGCATGGCCATTTTCAAATTGGTCCCTTGACCTCTGACTTCAAGATACTGTATGTGAATGTAAATGGGTTCTCTGGGTACCACGAGTCTCCCCTTTACAGACATGCCCACCTTATGATAATCACATGCAGTTTTGGGGCAAGTCATAGTCAAGTCAGCACACTGACACACTGACAGCAGAAGGAAAGACAGAGAGTACGGATCGTTGGCACTGAAAAGGCCAAACAAGCGACAGTAAACATACAAGCGAAAAGTAGTGCCCTCTGATAAGAAAGGAACAGGAAGTGTCTGTATGAATGAAAAGACTGTCTCATGTCAAGGTGACCCTCTCCAAAGAGAGACGCAATCTGATACCTCGTACCAGTTTTATTTCATACATACTCACATTCTTACGAGAACAGAACAGAAAGACACATACACTCTCTCTCTTTCTCAAGCCCCCCCCCACACACACACACACACGCACACGCACACACACACACACACACACACACACACATACACACACACACAGGTTATCCTCTTAACTGTTTCTACATAAACACAGATACTATACTGTACTACCCAGACATACTGTACTCACTGTGTCATATACAAACAGGACTGATTGTGCAGCTGAGGTGTGACGGGCGTGTGTGTGTGTGTGTGTCAGTACAGCCAGCTTTATACTCAGAAACAATGAAATTGTGTTGCCCATTCATCGACGCTTTGTTATTGCATAATGCTTTGATTATGAATTCTTTTTTGATGAGGTCAGCATGTAAGAGCTTGTTCCTCACTGAAGTGTCGAAAACTATAACGAAACTGTGATTTTGCAGAACTGCTTGGCATCTTTCCCATAGTCGTTGCTGATGACTTGACATGGATAATGACACGTTTAATACTATTCAGCAAATTTAGCTGACAGGAAAAAAAAAAAAAGATTTGTCAGAAGCTAAGTTGAAACTTAGAACTTGTGGCCATAACGTGTCCCTGTAGCTTTGTTTTAAGGAATAGTTTTTGGGAAACACACATATTCACCTTCTTGCCCAGAGTTAGATTAGAAGTTAAATACCACTCTCATGTCTGTACGCTAAATATGAAGCTTCCTGGCAGAGACAGTTAGCTTAGCTTAGCATAAAGGCTGGAAACAGGGGGTAACAGCTAGCCATGCTCTCTCCAAAGGTAACTAAATCAAGTAAAAATAAAGCTCACTAATTAACTTGTTGTATCGTTTTTGTTTACTATGTATAAAAACTGAAGTGTAGAAACAACAAGTTGTGTTTTTATGTGCCGAACTATTCCTTTAAGAGATGAAACTATTGGTCAGTTACTTGATTAGTTGATCATCCGAAAATTAATCGGCAACTATTTTGATAATGGATTGATCGTTTAAGTCATTTTTCAAGCAAAGATGCTAAATCTTTGAATCTTTATACTATTGACAGTTTTCCTGAAATAAGATTAAAAAAATCACAGTATATTGCCTTGCTTCCAGTGTTGCAAAATATCGCAATATTGAATCGTAACCTCTGTAGCGTATCGCCAGATTCTTTTATAAATCTATATATATATATATATTTACATATATTTGTATTTAATTATTTAATCTATTTATTTATTCATTCATTCATTCTTCAGTCTAGAAAAGGTAAAAAGAAATAGTGAAAATTGTCCATCTCAATTCCACAGTGTACAAAGTGATGACTTGGGTTGGTGGATTGTCTTGCCTCCGGACAGGGATAGGTTAGGTGTTTCCCACCTATCTCCAGTCTTTATGCAAAGCTAAGCTAACCAGCCCCAGGCTGTAGCTTCATATTTACTGTGCTGACATGACCATGGTATTAATTGATTTTCTCAACTAACTCTCTCTCAGCAAGAAAGTGAATACGTTTTTCCAAAAATACCAAACTATTCATTTATTTATCCATGAGATTTGAATGAAAGTGTGTTTTCTAATATGACCACATTTTAGATTTTCCAACAAGACAAACAACTCTACAGCCTAATCTTCCCACTCTTCTGCTCTCTGTCAATATTTGGCCAATGAATACATGGGTGTATCCCTGTATGTTGTCTAAACACATGCTAGAGACACAGCAGTTGTCGATGCTATGTGCTATAAGTAAGTCTAAGCTTGAGCAGCTGTCTCTCTGTCTGATTCCCTGACCCGTGTGTTAAAAACAGACTTGAGAGAGAATGAGCAAAAGTTCTCGGCTGGCTCCCACAGGGATCTTGGACTTTAAATATTCCCCTTTTACCCCCCCTCTGCTTTCACATGTCGTCATGCACAAAAACAGGCACAAACAGGCACAAATTCCTTTTTGTTGAAGGTGTCCCTCCTCTATGTCCATCTCTTATTACATTCATGTTTGTCTTTTACTTTTACTTTTACTTACCCTTTCTCTCTCTCTCATTTTTTATCTATCTACATCACAGTTTTGTCCATCTACTGTATCTCAGTGTCTCTTTTGTATACATGTGCACAGACACAGACAAAAGCCAGCTATGTTGGAATGCATATGCAGCAGATCTGCCGCTGATTGTGCGACAGCCGAGATGAGCTTTTAGAGCAACTGCATTCTTCTCTGATCAGATGACACACGGACGCTAATCAGAACCATAATTCCCTCTTCCTCACTCCCTCCTCGGCTCCTCGAGGCAAAGCTCAGTGAAAAAGTCCCATTTTTCGTAATTTGATTTCGCCCTCTTGTTTCCTAAATAACCAAAGGAAGTGAGTAGCACAGTGAGTTGCTGTACTGCAGCTCAGGCGTGACACTTTTTGGTGTTATCTTCATCAACGGCACTGCATAGCATGATATTTTAACACTTATATATCCGGTCTATCTCAAACGTTTGCTTTTTTGCTTCCTCTTTTTTCTTCCATTACTATTGGGCTTGTTTCTTATGAGGCACGTTGCTGAAAACTGTCTTTGATAAGGTCATTTCAATCCTAATACATTTTCCAGAAGGACTTCAAACTGTCTTTACCTTCATACGCCTCTCCTGCTGTCTCAGTAAAGCTAGTTAATAGGTAACCAGGGGGAAACTGTGCTGCCTCTTGACAGCACTTATCTAAACATTAATGGATCAACATGACTTAGAATATGAACGTAGAATCCACAATAAACCTGCACCCACACACAATTTATTGACTGATTGGAGCATTGAGCTCTTTGTCAGGTTGGACTCTTGTGTTTCTCCACACCAGTATGCTCGGTTTTGATCGCAAGATTTTAAATGTGTCTTAGTCACAATTTAAAAAAACAAATCGATATAAGTATTGACTTCAAAAAATTCCTCTAGTACTGAACATAACTGCCAAATATATTTTAGGCAACAAAGAAACTGAGTAGTTGACATGATAATGCATGCTAAATCTCACATTGGGCCTCATGCAAGAACATTTTCTTATTCTTGTCTGAACTTTTTTTTTACCTTTTTTCGTACGAGTGCGCCACGTTCAGCAAATAATCCTAACTTCAGATAACTGTGTAAATGACCCACGTAAACATGATGAATGCCACCTAAATGAGCGCACTTTCATGATAATTGTAAATTAGCATAATTAATGCCCTAATGATACCATGTAAGGCAACGCGTCCCGCCCCATTCGCCTGTCTCTGCCAATATATCAGCAGGCTGTCTAATGACACGCTCTCTTCCAAAAGGGCCTGACACACAGCCAAAAGAAGTAAGTCAGCCATGACGTGCCTGGTTACACTTCCTGTTGACCTTAGTATATACGGAGACAAATTTACCTTCAGTTAGTGCATAATTGAAGTTGTTTTGCAGTTTGAGATGTTCATATTGTTGTGCTGTACTATAGCATCAATGGTCAGTTTAAATGAATGATGACATCAGTAGGCTATATGAATACATTTAGAATGATATCATAATTCGAATTGTAGAAAATTGGTGAATGCGACGAGTTCTCCTAAATCACCCGCACAAGCCACTTAAGAACAAAGCTGTTTGTACAAGTTGTTCTTGCATGAGGCCCAATGTGTTACAGTAAGGCGGCATCCTTTTGGAAAACTAGTTGTTTCCAGCCTAAATACATACAGTACATACATTTAATGATATGCTGGCCTTGTGTCAGTCAGTCAGTTCAGAGTGGGGGGAAAACATCCAATGAACCATCTATGAACAGTAACAGGGCACTAGTGGAAGTCATCAGGGGGAACAACTGTCAGTGCAGATCCCATCTTTAATCAGCCGGTCTCTCCTCTCTTTGCTCTCTCCAGGTTACGACTTCGCCGCGGTGCTGGAGTGGTTCGCAGAGCGCGTGGACCGCATCATCCTCCTGTTCGACGCCCACAAGCTGGACATCTCGGACGAGTTCTCCGAGGTGATCCGAGCTCTGAAGAACCACGAGGACAAAATGCGCGTGGTGCTGAACAAGGCGGACCAGATCAGCACTCAGCAGCTGATGAGGGTCTACGGAGCGCTGATGTGGTCTTTGGGGAAAATCATCAACACGCCTGAGGTGAGAAGATCTGGGACTGAAATGTTAATGTTTTGAGGGAAAATGTGGACGCGGTAATTGAATAGTGGCATGTTTTAAGATTATTCCAGCTAATGTTCTCAGTTTGTCATTGTAACAAAAGACACAAGAAAGAACTCGTAGTACCTGATATCGTGTGACTCCTGTGAAGCTTGTCTTATGATTTTTCCCTGACTGTGTAGTTAATGTTTGATCTGGGGCCATATTCATAAACCGGTCCCAGAGAAACCTTTGGATCATGGAGATAATTATTCATTGACTTAGTGAAGCTCCTCTGCCGGATGTGAAGCACAGAACACATACGTATTAAAATGTTATTCACTGTCAACCTCACAGTCCTGTATTGTATTGTCACACACACTTTATGTCTATTCTGAGTATGCATATGTGTTTTTGTGTCTGTTTAAACATTCTAGCCTGATATCAGTGTCATGTATGTGAGTTGTGAAAGAATGTCCTCTGGTGTGGGTGTGGGCAGTCAAGTGTAACCTGATGAACAGTGGAGATTAATGGAGGTTACCTTTTATTCTAGGTTGTGCGTGTGTACATCGGGTCGTTCTGGGCCCAGCCCCTGTTGGTCCCGGACAACAGGAAGTTGTTTGAGGCGGAGGAGCAGGACCTGTTCTTGGACATCCAGTCGTTGCCACGTAACGCAGCTCTACGCAAACTCAATGACCTCATCAAACGGGCACGCCTCGCCAAGGTCAGTATTACCAAGACTAAGGCTACTTTCAAAATCACATACTTGCCCTTTCAAAGTATGTGCTGCTGCAGTATACATACAATTGGGACATACTACTTCGTCGTAACATTGCACCTTGAACTTTGACCCTCTTGCCTGTATATCTGATATATTTGATATCTGTCAATGAGCTGACTTCAGGCTGTCATCTGTCTGTGCTCTCTTGGCGGCTCAGTCGATGTGATGTATCTTGTTCTTGTTGTTATCGCTGTGCAGAGGATTGTGGGTCAGAACAGCCAGAAAATCATGCTGACTTGCATACTGCTAAATGTGACTGGATGCAGCAGGGCGTCCTGGTATTTTGGACATACTATGTAATTTGGGACACACTTATCTCTTCTTTTTCTGGCATATTAAATAGTACAGTAAGATGGGTATTACTACAGCCATGCTAGTGCTTTGAGCTAAAGGCTCATTTCATGTCAATCCATCCAGTAGTTCAGGTCAGGACCCGAGTGGTGGTCAGACAGACAGAACATGCTGCTAGAGTGGCTTAAAAAACACCTGATTAAAAAAGCTGCATGAACACATCTTATTTTCACTCTTGCTCTTTCTCAAGACTACCCCTGTCCTCCAGCCCCGCGTAAGGGGGATTACACAAAATGTCCTGTTTTATGCAACTTTCTTAGTGTTTAGTTTCTTACCTAACCAAGGGCAGAAGTGAGAACAATTGTTTGTCAGAGCAAATTGACAAACCAGAAACAAAGAGGGATTCTTTGATATTTCTGCTTTCAGTCTATATGTATATTTGATAAATTCACAACTTTAAAAATCCCCCATGAAACACATGAAAGTACTCTGATATTCATTCCAGACTAGTTGTGATGTCACAAAATTGGACACACAACGTGTTGAACTTAGATTTAAAGAGAGCACAGAGAAAACTTTAGCAGATGAATGTGAAAACAGACTTCTAGTGTCAAACTCTGCAGTGAAACTCAAACATCAACAATAAGCTAAACACATTTTTGAGTGAGAGAGAGAGTTATCTTTTTCTTGGTGGCATCAGAAATCCTCTCATCTAGATGTTCATTTTGTGACATGTAAAGAATTAGTGGGGTTTCCAGTCGGGTCTCTCTCCATGTACTTTACTACAGTGTCAAATCCATATATGATATCTGCCCTGAACACCAAAACTCAGTCCACTAACTCATTTGTTCATTAATTAGTTTCCACAAAAGCACAGTTCAAAAATCACTGAAAGTAAGTCCGTCCTATTTCCTTTCTGTTGTCCAGGTGCAGGCCTATATTATCAGCTCTCTGAAGAAGGACATGCCGAGTGTGTTTGGAAAGGACTCCAAGAAGAAGGAGCTCATAGCCAACCTGGGAGAGATCTACCATCGGATCGAGAAGGAGCACCAGATCTCACCTGGAGACTTCCCCAACATGGCCAAGATGCAGGTAAGATGTGTGTAACATTTAGGGGGATCTATTGGCAGAAATGGAATATTAGAACGTGTCGTTTCAAGATTCAAGATTCAAGATGTTTATTGTCACGCCGGTTGTACAGGTACAAACGTGTGAAATACTTTTTGCCGGGAAGCTCCATTAAAATAATAAATTATATTACAGTTTATACAGTTTATATCTACATACGGAGCGTATCCTCTCCACGGTGTCCGCCATGTTGCACCGCCATGTTTCTACAGTAGCCCAGAAAGGACAAACCAAACACTGCTAACTTTCCCTGCTCGGGCCGGAGTCGTTAACGTTACTCGCTGCCGTCACCGCCGCTTCACCACTCACTTCCCACGTACACACACACACACACACACACACACACACACTCTACGCACGCTACTCTTACAACAAAAATCCAGCTACCTACACAGTAGACTGTGATGTACCACATATTTGATGAAATAACAACTTTGACTCTATTTGTGGCGTGCTATATAAAGTGTTGGAAACAAACGGTTCAGAGTAGAACGACCTTCCAACCTTCACATCTTTGCCCTTCTTTCCTGCCCCTTGCCCTCCAGGATGGGCCAGGACGGGGATGAGATTTATTCTTCCTGGTTTGTCAGGAAATCCTGCTTCTTGTACGCTACGCCCATTGGTCGCCATTGACGACTGATCTATTTCTATCACCAAATCCTGTTTTCTCTCAACCCCCCATCCCTACAGGAGCAGCTCAATGGCCAGGACTTCACTAAGTTCGCAGCGCTGAAGCCCAAGCTGCTGGAGGCTGTGGAGGACATGCTGGCCAACGACATCGCCCGTCTTATGGCCTTGGTGCGCCAAGAAGAGGCCGCCATGCCCAGCCAGTCCGTCAAGGGCGGATGCTTTGAGGGAACCATGAGCGGCCCCTTCGGTCACGGCTACGGAGAAGGTGCCAGCGAAGGCATCGACGAGCTGGAGTGGGTGGTGGGTCGCGACAAGCCCACATATGACGAGATCTTCTACACCCTCTCTCCCATCAACGGCAAAGTGTCCGGCGCCGCAGCAAAGAAGGAGATGCTGAAGTCCAAGCTGCCCAACACGGTCCTGGGAAAGATCTGGAAGCTAGCAGACGTGGATAAAGACGGCCTCCTCGACGAAGACGAGTTCGCCCTGGCCAACCACCTCATCAAGGTGAAGCTGGAGGGCCACGAGCTGCCGCCCACGCTGCCTCTACATCTGGTGCCCCCGTCCAAACGCGCCAACCACGACACAACGTCCCTGGATGCCTAAAGGAGGAGGAGAGGGGTTTGGGGGTGGGCAGCCTGGAGACCAGCCATAACAACGCTTTGCATCAGGAGTCTCCAGACAAAAGTCCAACCACAAGCATGAACAGCATCGTCCTCCATCAAGCTGTGAGTCTCCAGGCTTCCTGACACGCCATGAGGAGGTGTCCCTGTGATCTGTTTCACCAGAGAGAGACTGGAGGGGTTCG
>CAKAOI010025891.1:0-13843 GCA_916701655.1 Sebastiscus albofasciatus | reverse complement strand
TCATTAGGGGATAATATTTGGGTATCTATTAGAAATAAATATGGGGGGAGGGGGGGGATGATTTGCAAACTGATGAAAGGACATTACCGGATCATGAACTGATGGGTAGTTGGAGGTTGCATGATGGGGCTGAACATGGATTTGTGCATCCTGTGTAAAAGATATCTTCTAAATATACAGTCCATATTATTATATGTTGATCCAAAGAAATATAGTTTTTTTTCCCATTTGGAGAGAGAAAGAGGAAATAAATCAAAACAGCTGTTAGAATTGTTTTATCTATATTTTTGTATTTCCTGACTGTTAGCTTTGACTCTTTCCAAATGCTTCCTTTTTTATTATTTTGCCAGATAAATAAAAAGGAATACTGTACCATCTGACCTGCGGCTATGTGGATCTTTATTTAATCTTTCTATGATGCATACGATCGATTGGCGTTCATCAGATGTTTGACTCACGCAAGAAAGTCTCACTGGAAGAGACACTAATCAAAATTGGGAAAATTATAGTTGTGTGTCTTTTAATGTGGCATTGAGGGTCATGTCAAGGACTGTGTCACCCAGAGGTCATCAAGACACTGACTTTTATTTTGAAATTCTCTCATTTTGATAGTTTGAATGTAGCGTACTGCCCTCTGTAGGACAGAGAGATCCGTTGCCAGCACTGCCACGGGACATATAAGGCCATTTGCCCATGAAACGAGTCCCCTTTGACTGCATATTTCTGAGGGCAAATTGAAACCAGCGGTGAAGGCAGACACTTGTGATTTTCTCTGGAGCATTTCAGGACACATGGAAACAATTTACAGAGCTAGAAATTCAGTCCAGGCTCAAGCAGATGAGCACAAATCATGTACAGAAAGACAGGAAGCTGCAGCTTTATTAAAGTCCTACTGGGAGTCTGAATAGAGATGAAGCTGGCTGCTTATAACTTCACTTCCCCTTGTAAGAAATTGAAATATAAATAAGATGCACCTCAAAAAGTGATAGTAGATTTGAAGGAACTCTATGTTTTTCCCACGTTAACCTCGTTACTCCAGGGAGCAGCAGCCAGGTTATTAATGCAAGGCCAAGAACCATGTAAACACACTTCCATACTACGTCTTTCATCGCATGTATGTTTACATTTTTCCACATTGATGCCTTGTTTTACAATTATCAGCCTCAACTTGGAAACACCACCTGGTTGTTTCCCAATTTTTCTGACAAGAGCACTAATGTTATACGTTTCATTTTCACGTTCCACTCAGAGTCATGCGTCTCTCCGTCATCAGCACACTCAGCCCTCCGTGGAGACTCATTGAGATTCTGCACACTGAATCACTGGATTATCAGTCAGCGTCAGATACACATGATGTTCACCAGCTGTTTCTCCCCACAGTGGTAGGAGAGTTCATCTTTGATAAAGTCCAGAGGCGCTCTCTTGTGTCTTGATAAGTTATTACAGGTATAGTGTTTGAATTCTAACACTAAGCATGGTGGTGTCCTTTCTTATCTTTCAGGAGTGTCTCAGCCAAAAAATAGCAGCAGCATTTACAACAGTAGTCCCCAACCTTATCCAGTTGTTAAAAATATATATATTATTGATCCCTCATTGCAGGTTATGGCCTCAATGTGGACATGAGTTGTAATCAGTTAAATCAAAGAGTGATTTCTCTTCTTCGTTTGGTTCATTTGAAGGATTTGAGAGGAAAATTAGAGAAAACCTAGAAAGAAATATATTATTTTGTGTGATCTGGTCATTTTTACCTAACGGTCCCTGAGTTATGGAGGACGGAACCTGCCAAAATAAAAAATAGATAAATAAATAAATGACTCGATAGATAAATAAATATGCCATTAAATTAACCAAAAACATAATAACAAATGTAGGCAATAATTAATTGATAAAATGTAACATAAGTGACAGAAATAAATAAGTTTGGGGAAATAAATGTATATATAAATAAATATATATATACAATTTAATAATGAATAAATACATTTAAAATTAAATCTAAAATAAATACATCAATTTTAAAGTTAATACAAATAAATAAATAAAAGGGGAAATTAAACAGAATAGTAGATAGATAGGGGAAGTAATACAAAGATAAATAAATAAAGAAGCTAATTAAATCTGAAACATCAATTATGTCACATATCAATCAATTAATGGCTACATTTATTTTAATATTATTTTTGGTTCATTTAATGACATTTATTTATTGAGTCATTTATTTATTTTTGATTTTGGCAGGTTCTGTCCTCCATTGTCCTGACTATAGGACAGGACGCACTGAACAAGTCCACGTAAGACATGTGAGACAGACTTCTATGAAGAGGGTAGATAAGGATCAGCATAAAATGAACAACAACAATAAATCTATCATAATAAGAAATGTAAAAAACAGACACAAAGTTGATTAAAAATCAAAAAGAATATTATATATTATTTGTATATTCCAAACAAATAAAATGGTTTAGACATAAAGTATCAAAAGTAAAGTATATATAAATAAATATATATATAAAGTATACAGAATGGCCCATGTCAGGATAATATTGTTGGATTATATTTATTGATGCATTACTGTATACATCACATTAATATTGCAGCTGGTAATGATGTGGCAAATGTTAAATACTTGACTACTGTGCAGCTTAATCAACATTAATATATCATACTTTATTAGCTGATTTATATTCTGTAAGAATAATCTGAAAGTAGCTAAAGCTGTCAAATAAATGTAGTGGAGAAAAAAGCACAATATTTCCCTCTGAGATGTCGAGGAGTAGAAATATAACGTAGCAGAAAATGTAAATACTCAAGTAAAGTACCTTAAAATTGTACTTAAATACAGAACTTGAGTAAATGTACTTATTTATATTACATCACTGAGTATCTGTTACTGTAGTGTAAATTGTCATTTAATGTTCTATATGCTTTCCAGCATTACTGTAGTTAATGTAAACGTACAGGTGGTTGAAATATCTAAGTAAGTAAAGCAAACTGATGCATGGAAGTACAGTCAAAATCATAATTTCTCTACTTAGCTACTTTACTTCATGATCTATATTTACAGCAAGTTTCCAAAAGTCTCATCATTTCTAATAGTGACTTCTGCATCTTCCCCATTTCTATTTGTGTAATAAACAGCCGCTGCAGACTGATTCGTACTGACAGCATTAGATGGTTTACAGCTGGCAGCAGCTTCAGGGTTCCTCTGGTTCTGGTATGATAATGTATTGACAGAGAGCTGCTTGAATGCCCACAGTGGTGTGAAGTGACTGTGTGTTTGTATAGCTGTCGCAATCCCCCACTGTATATCTCTCCTATACAGTGCTTCCTTTTTCCTGTCTTCCTCTGTTAGGACGTCACTATCTCCCCCTCCATCTCTTTTTCCCTCTTCCCTCCTTTTCTTCCTCGTGTTTACGGACGGAGAGCAGCTTTTCCCTGTTTTTCTGTTTCTTTGTTTTTCCATCTGTATTCCCGTCACTTACCCCCTCCTCTCTCTCGTAATGTTTTGGGTCACATTTGTCACTTCTACGTCTAAAAACAATCAGCCCCCTGGCCCTCTGACACACTGACCCCTGCAGAGAGTTGACTGGGTCGAGCTTATATAACACAGCCATGTGGAGGGAGTGCCGCTTCTCAGAGGAAGGTGAGGAATGAGGCACCTGTATGTGTGGGTACAGTACAATCTGAGTACAAGTGCACGGTGAAATCACTGGATTTCAAGTGTAAACGCATCCTTAGCTTCCACCCTAAAAACCCTAAGAGGTTATGAAGCTGTGTCTATTTTTTAATGCTTTAATTTAACCCTTTTTTTTTACGTATTTTATTTATGAAGATTTTTCCTTTTTACAATAAAAAAAACAAAAGCAGACAAAAAGACATGACAGGATTGAACAAAAAAAACAAATAAACTGCCAACTCACAGAAATAGTGCACATGTACGTGTCAATCCATACGATGACTGAAATGTCCACAAGTGGATTGAGGATCAGAAATAGTCCAGAAAGAGTCCATGAAACCAAGACCAAGTGAGGTCGAGGAAGGCCCAAGACGAAGGCCAGAAAAATAAAATCCTTGCGGATCAAAGCTCAATGCAATACAGCACAACACAGTTCAATACATTAGTTCCCAGGTTGACACCTCTCTCTCCTCTCTCCTCTCCGTGTTCAATAAAAGGTCCTCAGATCTTGAGAAACTTGGGGTGGGCACTGGACAAAGCGTACCGAATTTCTTCAAGGTATAGACAAGAAACCATGTAATTTCACCATTTTTTAAAGGGACTGTTTGTAACTTCTTACACGTATAAATCAATCCGGGTCGGTGTCCCATGCGCGCTCGCGTGTGGCTACGCTGTTCAGACAAGACTCCAACACAAACTACATGGAAGCACCAAAACCACAAAGTTATATCTAGTGAAGCCCGTCTGTTAAACAGTGTTGGCCGCGGTCGGAGGACGTGGGGGAGACCGTAGCTTTGGTCTCCAGGGTCCGAGTCTCTGCTGTACTCTGCTCCTCTGCTCCTCAGTCTGCTTGCCTGCACTCAGCTCGCTCCACCTCATGTGCATGCGTGCACACTCCACACTGCAGAAGAGTTAGCAGCTCTGAGAATATCTAGTGGACGTTTGTGCAGAAATAAATCCTGCAGCTCCTCCAGACCAGCAGAGGTTTCCCGTGTCTTGTGAAGTGACGGGGCTCCGCAACGAGTTACGTTATCGTCTCCGACCAAAACTCCGGTGTCTCCCCTGTTCCCTCCGGCCGCGGTCAGGAGGCTGAGGCAGGAAAAGCCAACACTAGGATCGGCATTGATTCATGGAGAGACCTTCGTCTGGTCAGCTAACATTACTGCCAAGCAGCTGAAATATAGAGTGATGTTGTGCTTTTAGCTGACGTGTGTCGCCTCACTGTTTTGAGCGATGCTCGCTCACATTCAGGTAGCGCGTGCACACGGGCGAGCGCGAGCAACAGGACGCTGACTTTCGTTGACTTAACGTCCACTGGTGTCGCTGTTACAACCAATTTCTGATTCTTACAAACAGTCCCTTCAAAGCTAGGAGGGGAAACTGATTTCCATTTCTCTCAGAATAACCCTTTTTGCTATGACCGTACCAAACATGAGGGCTTGTTGTAATGCTGGGGGAAGACTCAAAGATCAAACAGTTTCTCTGTGGTTTGACAAAATCTGAAACCCATTCAAGCTCCATTCAGCGACCTAAAAACATCTGGAGTTCAAACTAAAAAAGATGAGGTCACCTGAAAGGTTGACACTTTGAAGGGACTATATCTATTTCAAGAAGCAACAATATCTCTTATAAACTATAGATAGATATCACACACAGTCAATACTTTAAAAGGATTTATTTTTTGGTATACTGACAAATCAGAGCAGCATTCAGTTTACATCCATGTTTTCAATGTGCCGGAGCACAGTTTCACATTCTTGAGGGAAGACGAGCATTCGAAGAAAGGAGAGGAGGAAGAGGGAGATAAGTGCTAAAAGGGAGTCTGATTCCCAGCCAGACATTGACCCTGTTTGTGTAGAGTGGAGAAGACGGTGGTGGTTTTTACGTTGAACTGGTATTACAGCAATGTGACAGCAGGTTTGTTTGCATTGAAGCTCAATGTTTCTGAGGTAACCGAAGGGCAAATACGGACATGTTGGACCATAAAACAGGCAAAAAACATCACATTTTCTTTAAGATTTTAGAGCAACAGAGAAGGATCACACATCTGTATTGACTCAAACAATCAATTTGTCTAAAACAAGGCATCATCAGGTTGAGTCTTGTCCACACAAGTGCGAGCTGAGGTGACCGAGCATGAAGAAAGAGTGATTTGAAAGTCCAGGAAGTTTCATGAGGTAGGCTGATATGTAGTTTGGGGCTAAAAAAAACTGGGCAAAAACAGCCTGTGCTTGGCTCTTTTTCCCCAGTTTGATTGTGTTCAGTTCATTTTCTGTGCTTCAGGCTCAGCAGGGCGGCCTGGCTGCCGGTCGAGGCGCTCCGAACATATCCTGCGAGGCGTAGGTGATGTAGAGGAAGCCGTCAGTGTCGCTGTGGCTGGAATAAACCTCCCCCATGCTGGAGGACATGCAGGACATGCTTTTCTCCGCCACCAGGAGGAACAGAGCCTGGGTGGAGTCCAAGGCAATCTTATTCCTGGAAGAAAAGAGACAGTTGGAGAGGTAGATGATGGATGGAAAACAACATGTTTTAGGACAAAGGAGGGGAGAGTTTGATGGAGGCAGAGAACAATGGTGAATCTGACAGCTCGTGGGAGAGAGTGGAGGCTTGGACTGAGAAGAGAAAAAGCTAGAAAACTAAAAAATAAGTTGGTTGAAAAGTGAGAAAATCTGTTGATTCTCAAGCACACAGTGTCACAAATCATTCACCTGAGCAGGCACAGGAACTGACCCAAGGTGAGCTCGAAGGGAACCAGGAACTTTGTTTTGTCTAACAGAGGGAGAGTCTTTTCACGGATGTAACGTTCAACTATCACCTGAACACAAAAAACACATCTGGGGTCAGCTGGTGGTGCCGTCACACGCAGTATAAAGCGGAATTAAATGCAATATGTTTGTATGGAAAAACCAACTTACAGGCAATTTGTTGGGGAATTTCGTCCGAATGCTGCACACTTCATCTTTTCTTGTTTCTAAAAAAAGTACAGTTAACACTTTTAACAACAGCATCCACACACTGTGGGGTCAGTGCTTTAATAACAAAATGTGACATACCGAGGCATCTCCTCTGCTTGAAGGGCATCATCTCCATGGATTTTTCAAAAGGAGCCATGATTTGTTTGTTGCTTAGGGCGGCTTGCTGAGACCAGCGGTGGTGATGGAGGTGGCGCGGCGGCGGTGTTGCCCAGGCTGACAGTGAAGTCCCCTCGGGTGGAAGTCAGCAAACCCCACTGAGCCGCTCTGACCGCTGGTGTTTTATAGGAGACGGAGCAGGGAGGAGTCGGAATGGGACACCAACAAACAGAGACACTCTCCTGGTCCTGGTGTGGATGCACATTCACACATACGGGTTATCTCGCTGGGCATTTCTCACATCTGCTGGTGATATTTGGGTTCTGCTGTCACGTACACATTCACACAGAGGGGTACGGACATGAAGACAGGAGCGTAATGAGGGCAGCCCACCATGTGAGGAGCATAAACACCACATGATCCAGACAAACAGGGACTCCAGACGAACCCGGTGCCATCCTTTATCATGAGACGTGATTACTCTGAATTCGATTCTGACCTTTGACCTCACTGTCCGGTAGCCATGCCGGCCACATTACAGTTGTTATACTACTGTTTCAGCAGTGTCTGAGACTGATCTGATTAATAGTAATGCTGATTGGAGTGAAGACGTGGAGGGTTCAATCCTGCGTCTCTCACAGGAGCAGAATCTCCAAAGATGAATATCTTTATATTTCTCTTGGATGCAGTTTCTTGTTTTTCTGATCTACTATTATTTACTGACTCTCTATTGACGCATTTACTACACTGCATTTTTTCCCTGAGCACTTAAAGGTTACTTCCGTATTTTGCAGGCTGCAATTTAATTGGGGCAAGCTGACATCATCATCTACGTCCACTAAAAGTGCTTGTTTTTGCCCTGACAGGCTCTGATTGTTATTATAAGTGTCTGATATTATGGAAAGAGTCTCACCCAAATACTGGATTAAACAATGCATTGTTTAAAATAGGAAAACGTAATACAGGAAGGTGTGGATTTTGTAATCAGGAAGAAACTAGGACATGTCATGCTTTACTGTCCGAAATATGATGCTGAGAGAAGAGAACTGGTGATGAAGGCTATCTAGCCTATTGATCTCTTTCAAAGAAGGGGAGAGGTGTATTTTTGTTTCAATATCTCAGGAGAAGCGATTTGATAGTGAGATTATGACTTTGTTTTATTTAATTATTTATATATTTAATTATTTTGTATTTATTTATTTTCATTTTCTTTAGTAGTAAAACTAGTGAATGGTTAGAATACACACTCCGTAGCAGTGGGTGGTAGTAATGCACCATAAAGTTGTTTGCCAACCGCCATAAAACTCCAATGAAGAAGAAGAAGATGATGATGATGATGATGATGATGATGATGATGATGATGATGATGATGATGATGAAGAAGAAGAAGATGATGATGATGATGATGATGATGATGATGATGATGATGATGATGAAGAAGAAGAAGAAGAAGAAGAAGAAGAAGAAAACATGGGAAAACAGGGTCCACATTGAAAAATAGTGAGTGATTGACAGCCGGCTCTCATAGACAGCAGATGGACAGCAGACCTCAGATCAGCTCTGACTGCTTGTTTTCCTCCGGTCTGTGAAATCTTGCAGATGTCGTTAGAAACACCGGAGGACACAGAGGCACATGATTTTTTTCAGGTTACCTGTTTCATGCACTACTGTCAGGATATAGCAACCGTTTCATAAAAATAACTTTTTAAAATCATATTTGCTCCGATCTCGCCGACTGCAGCTTTGATTAAAGGTTGTGAGTACTCCTTCCTCCTCTGGTGCTGATAGAGATCATGCCATATGGTCGAAAGCTTCAGAACAGCTACTAAATGGACCTTGAGTTGAGATTGTTTTGTCGACTGAGCTAAAATCTCTTTAAATCTGTTTTTTTTCTACCTTACATATAACCATTGTTTTAATAGTATTAAAAAGATTGGATTTCGGTATGAGGCAAACTACTTAAGGCAGTTTCTGCTGTCTGTTTAAGGATATACTGCAGTAAGAACTAGAGTTACACTAAGTACACCCCGTTGCCAGTTAATAAAATACACATAATAACATTAAAGCAGTCTGATACAACATCTCTGCAATAAATCCAGGAAGGATATAAAGTCCAGCTTTGGTTGAAACTGTTTTAGAGAGATGTTGTGTGATCACTTTGGAGGCTGCTGTTGAATTGTACTGCGTTACACGGCTGTGTTTTTAATACTTTGTTCTCTCCACTGTAAATAAACTCAAAGTATACATATAGCTTTTATGTAAACATCCTGAGCCAGCAGCCTTATAGAAAGGACGGATGCTCTGCTGTGGATGAGGATCACCCTCTGCTGGTTAAATGTGGCACTAGAGCAAAGTGCACTGCACCTGTCACACACACACACACACACACACACACACACACACACACACACACACACACACACACACCCACAATACAGATACATGATTGGCTGTTTTTCAAATCGAAGGCTGATGTATGCTTTTTGTTTTTTACTTGTGGACTTGTAGATTTTGATATTCATAGATGGTAAGACTTTAAAAGAATAGAAATGCAATTGCCATCAGTTTTGTGTTATTCTGTTACTGTGATGCCTATTTCTCGCCTCAAATGTTTTCGGGAACCTCTTATTATGGCTTCCTTCTTTCTTTCCTTTTAAGCCATATTTCTATCACCAAGAAACGCGTCAACAACGAGGCTCGTATAAAATAAAGTTACACTCTGGTTACTCACGGTTAGATGTCCAGTTAGTAGCTCTGTCAATGGATGCATGGACGTCAACGTGCAGCCTATGTGTGTGCGTAAAACTACACAAAACAACCAAAACAGGATATGCCACGGCAACCCAAAGTAAAGAAAAAGATCGACTTAAACTTCGTCTTTGTAAAATGAACAAGTAACTACATTAAGGCCCGTTGAAAAACGATTTCGGCTCTTGGCGTCCTGAAGTCCTGATACTAATCACTACGACGGCATCAACAGTTTAATGCCATGGTTGGCCACATGGGGCTCAAATACCAACCACTACTCTATCAACATACTGTACATCTTATAATAGGGAATTTAACTTCTCCTTTTCTAATATTTGGCTCCTACTCCTCTTGTAGTGTACTGTTTAGCTGTAAAATGAGAAAGTCTGTGACCCGGCAGCCATGATCAGATCAGAAAGGTTATTATGGAATTTTGCCCAATGATGCCAAAACATATTCTGCCTACTGCAACTTTAAAATGAGTAATGCTCAGTACACTGCAAAAAAAAAAGTGTAAAATAACGGAAATTTTCTGGCAGCAGTGGCGCCAGAAAATGTCTGTTAAAAAAACGGAAAAATACTGTCCGTTAATTAACATAAATAAACTGTAAAAAAAACAGTAATTATCTTTATACAATTAGCCTTTATTACTGTAATTTTACAAGAAATATTTGACTTTTAACATATATTTGTTGTTAGAATAGTCATACACCGTAAATCTAAGACCATTTACATATAAATCACAAATGAAACATGTAATTTTACGTTGCAAAAGCCCAAATTTACATTAACTATTTAACAAGAAATATTTTTAGAATTCCATGAAATCCTTTTCTTCTAACATAAATTAATTGTTGAAATAAAGTCATAAATCTCTAAAAAACAGAATAATTATCTTTAAAAATGATCAAGAAAAGCTTAAATACAGATAATTATGATTGTGATTACAAAAAAATACTGTAAATCTAAGACCAAATTTAAAATTTCTTAAAAAAAAATGTTTTTTTTTACAGTGTGCTTTTTCATTCGTCAAGTATTTAAAGTAGTTGTCACCTCCTGCCTCCATCATGGGAACTCTGTAGGAATGGACATCCTGTCCAGTGAAGTTGGACACTCCAGGGAGGATTTTTCCATGCGTCTATTCGAAAAACTTGCCCGTCCAATGAGTGATCAGCTCTGGTGCAGCAGCTCCTCCTCATCCTCCTCCTCCTCCTCCACCTCCTCCTCTTCCTCGCTGCTCCCACATGTAACGTTATCAGCCTCCGTCTGTCTGTTGCATTGTCTCACTGGGGACGCAGCGTGCCATGGTGACTCCACCGGACCAGGGAGCTTATTAGAAGTGACATACAGAAACAGGAACAACAGGAAATGAAGACATGGCTGGTTGAGGTTGAGCTCTGGATTCATTAATTCAGGTCTTGTGCTGCGTGGAGCTGAAAGGTCTGCATGGTTAACAGATAGATGTGATTATATTTTCATTCAAGCTGCTGCTATGTTGCTGAACTGTCCACCTGGAGCTGCACCTTAAGCCCATCATTTCCTCCCATCCATCACATCTGAGCGGTGGTCAGTGAGCTGGTGGATCCGCCTGCAGGGTGATGATGTCCGGCCGCCGCAGCAGCTGCGTGAACTCGCTCTGGTCCGGCTCGGAGCGCGTCCGCATCGGAGAGCGGCTCAGAGCGACGCTGGCCGGCGTGCTGGAGCTGGAGCTGCTCAGGTGCAAACACCTGGAGATGGTGGACACCGCGCTGGAGGAGGAGGAAGGGAGTGCAACCCAAGCCGAGCATGGCTCTGCGACATCCCGCAGGCAACAGGTCAGTCAGTGCGTCTGTCACAAGGCTCTACATGACGAGATTATTAAATATGCATGCATGGTCTGGTGGGGATGATGGTGATCTGCCAACAAGCCCAGTCCCTCTGCGGCTCTAGTAGACAGATTTCATGGTGCCTGGCTGTGCCCAGGGCTGAATGAGTGAGTGAGTGCACTATCTGTTTATATCATGTTTATTTTTGTTTGTAGCTTATTTTGTTATATTGATAGAAATTCAATTTTTTTATTCTTATTTTATTCTAACGTTTTTATCTATTCTTTATTGTTATTATACTGTTTACTTGCACCAACAAAACCAAAGCAAATTCCTATAGCGTACACCTCTTACACCTGGCAATAAACACTGTTCTGATTCTGACGGTGCCACCAGGGGCCATCCAAGCATGCAGCCCTGATGATCATTTTCCACAGCAGCAGTAGTGTGTGTGACCGTCACATGGAGCAAATGTCATTGAGGTCAGGGTGTACAGGGTGCCAGGGTGCCAGAGCCAGCTCTCATGTCTGCCTGGCTCTGTGCCCTGCCTCAAGGTTATAGAGAGGAGGATATGTGGTGGGATACAGGCGCTAAAATCAGGTGCAGGTATTAACACATGGAGCCAGCAGAATCAAAAACCACAGGACGTGGTGTTAAAATCTGTCCCTTGTGCCAGTAGGTGGTGAGCACTTCCACGAAATCCACCTTGTTGTTTGGAGTGGTTGACAATTGACCGGTGGGGGTTCTCAGAGTTGGTGGGAGGGTTGCCTGGGTTGTGACATTTCAGGACAATTGGGCACAGGACGCATCATCAGTAACGTACCCTTGTATCATCAGATGTTTCGGCCTTTTAACACTATACACCCTCCATAAAGGCGGCCGGCTGCAGGGTGATCAATCCTCAGCTTGTGTACTGTGCTCAAGTGTCCCGAAATTCACCTTAAAAAGGTCGGCTGAAAGGCTGACCACACTGCTGCTGCAGCTTTTGGCTCTAAGCTCATCATGCTGAAAAGGTCACTTTGGCACCATTCAAATCACAATATGAAGGTGTTCTCCCATCACTGTCCATCTTGTCTCCATTTAAAAGTGCAGTTTGTATGGTGAAATCCTGAATGCATCCAGACAGTGGAAAGGTTTGTGATCTTCTAAACACACACCCACATATAAAGTAACCCATTATCCTCCCAACGTTGTCCTGAAATGCATACGCAGGTCTTTTTGTGTGTTGAGAATGAGGGGAATGTGGCTTGACATGTAATACAGGAGGACAGTCAGGATGTGTGAGCAGGTCCCATGGAGGTCTGGGTATATACTGATACTGTATAGGTGGTCTGCTTCGTTGTTTGGGAACAATTTGGACCCATGAAGTCATCGAGATGTAAACTCTGTTGGAGAGGAGGATGTGGTGGGATACAGGCGTTAAAATCAGGTGCAGGTCTTAACACATGGAGCCAGCAAACAGACTGCTGCTGCAGCTTTTTGGCTCTAAGCTCATCATGCTGAAAAGGTCACTTTGGCACCATTCAAATCACAGTATGAAGGTAGACTCCATCACTGTCCATCTTGTCTGGAGCTAAAAGTGCAGTTTGTATGGTGAAATCCTGAATGCATCCAGACAGTGGAAAGGTTTGTGATCTTCTAAACACACACCCACGTATGAATAATAATAATAAACTGGGTTTATATAGCGCCTTTCAGAAACCCAAGGACGCTTTACAAAGGGGGCACACAAAATCATACTAATGAAAAACACAGAGGAGAGACTATAGCAAAGTAATGAAAGAGTGATGTGTAGGAAGAGTCAGCTGAGATCAGAGGCCTTGATGAACTGGTGGTGTTGGAGGTGTTTTTTGAAAATGTAAAGTAACCCATTATCCTCCCAACGTTGTCCTGAAATGCATACGCAGGTCTTTTTGTGTGTTGAGAATGAGGGGAATGTGGGTTGACATGTAATACAGGAGGACAGTCAGGATGTGAGCAGGTCCCATGGAGGTCTGGATGTATACTGATCCTGTGTAGGTGGCCTGCTTCGTTGTTTGTGAACAGTTTGAACCCGTGAAGTCATCGAGATGTAAAAATCTGTTGGAAATGAGAGAATAGGGTTGACTGTGAGTGCTCCCAGCAGCATTTCTGGTCATAATGAATTATTTAACATGGGCATTGGCGAGAAGATACTGAATCTACAGCTGAAGAATCAGTCAGTAGGAGGACAGACGGCACTGTTTTGAAAAGGAATTCATCGTTGAAGTAATTTTTCATGCAAAATTGACAGTTCTTAAATATTAGGATTCGTTGCTTTCCTTTTAGGGGTGGAAATCACCAGAGGCCCCACGATACGACTTTATCACGATATGATACGACATTATCACGATATGATACGTCATTATCACGATATGATACGTCATTATCACGATATGATACGACATTATCACGATATGATACGTCATTATCACGATATGATACGACATTATCACGATATGATACGACATTATCACGATATGATACGACATTATCACGATATGATACGTCATTATCACGATATG
>CAKAOI010025890.1:166382-215262 GCA_916701655.1 Sebastiscus albofasciatus | reverse complement strand
GTGTGTGTGTGTGTGTGTGGAGGGGCGTGTGTTGCCGCTGCATTGGCTCAGCATCGCAGTCTCGTTACTGCGGGTAGCAGCACACCTGAAGCATGTTCAGACGCTGTTTTTCAGATGCCATAAAAAAAAAGAAAAGGTTGCGTTTTTTAATTCCGGATATGAATATAATAATCAAGCTCGAGAATGTATTATAAAAGGGTTTTGAGATGTGTGTGTGAGTGTGTGTGTGTGTGTGAGAGTGTGTTTTCAGAGGCGACTCCCCGTGCGTCAAAAAACCCACCCTTTCCACATGCAGCGGCACCAACACAGCATCAATAATGAATCCAGATGTGCATGTTGCAGGGTAAACATGACCTGATCATGACTAGATAGATGTTCAGGTGTCGGCTGTGGACGGATCGCATTAATAAAAACCAGCCTGATCGGCATCAATGAGAGTGTCTGCGATTCAATGTAACAGCGTGTTCTGTACAGGGTATTATTTATGTCCTCTGCAGTCCCTTCACTATGAGGCTTTTGATTTTTACACGATCCCGTTCGGTGATTTTTAGTCCAATTCTGTGCAGCGGGATTCATCACTGCTGTATAGGTTATCATAATCTGGGACAAACCAAAGAGCATTTTGGGGCCTAAAGCTAGTGTAGGCTCATGAACTCCCTCTTTTAGATTTACCCCCAACCCCCAACCACATATGTGTCAGGGAGGATGTCTTACATAAAACAGTCTTACTGTATCGCTCTGTTTACGGTGGATCTGAATGAATGAGGCTCTGATGTAGAAGACTATACGCCGTCTCTTGGAATTAAACTGTGAGATAAGATGTCTAGCAGAAAGGGACAAGACATTTGAATTTCTACGCTGAAGTCCTTGTGCAGAACAACACTCCCCAAAAAGTCTCCGTCCACACAACACGACTCACATCTCACTATTCTGAACTCCTTAAATCTGCCAGTGACGCTAAAAAACCCAGAGACCGGTCTGTCTGTTACACCTGTTGTGCTCAGAAAACCTGCCTGTAATATTGATTTGTTGAGCGGATTGTGCTTCGATGTCCCTGCAGCCAGTCAAGACATACAAGATGAGTGTCATTTAGCACATGCTTTTCCAAGAGTTTTGTGAATCTCAAACCCGAGAATGGCATCGTGCGGCTCACGCAAGAGCTTGTGAGATAAATCTGGTGGGTTGCACGGGTAGGAAATTATAAAAAAACAAATTCTGATACAAAATTATTTTTAAGAATTTTCTTCTGAAATGCTGTAGTTTTACCATTTCAAGCCTCTAAATATTAGGCTATTCAAATGAAACCATCTGAGAGGTTAAAAATCCCCCTTACACGGTGCGATTCTGGGCTGTCCCAGGCAAAAGTTGACACCCCTGAGAAAAATGCGTCAATCAAAAAGGAGGTGGTCTTAGATCATGCTGTTAGATAAATCCACTATTGGCCAATTTAAAGCTTTGTTGACCCAAAACTCAGGCAGTGTCAGAAATGTAGAACTCACAATGTGACCTGTGTCTACAAACAGAATAAAGCTTAAAATGATGCAGAAAAACACACTGGTGAGCTAAATAATGCTATAGTGCTAAAAATTTACCACAAACTCCCTTTTAAAAACAGGAAATTTATGTCACCCTCTTCTCCCTTACTTCAACTGGCTGCACAATCTCCTCCTCTTCTTCTTTTTTGAGTTTTTTGATGCATAGAAGTGCCACCAGTACATGGCGTTTTTTTTTTTTATATTTAGGTCGTAACCATAGACTGTAATGATGGACGACATGACAGCTCCCCAAAAGTGAAACCAAAGCATCTCAATCGCCCCCTGGTGGCTGGCTGCAGTATAGGCCATAAAGTCCGCCTCCTCCATGTTAGCGGATGGGATATGAAGAATGAAACTAAAAAGTCAAATACATTTTTCCCAAAGATGTTTCTATTATTTTAGATAGTTCTTATCATGTCCATGTTCATTATTCTGATAAGTTTGGTTTTAATTAGTTATTTGATGCTATAAAAAGGAGGTGAAATGTCATGATTGACAGCTGCTCTGAGTGAGGTAGTCGGGCAGCCAGAGGCTTTGGAATTACGAGAGAGGAGATGTAACTTTAACTTTCCATAATATGTCACCAGTCTGTGTAATAGAACATGTGTCAATTTGATCATAAATGTAGTTATAGAGATGTTATGGTTAGTTGTTGTGTCTTTCAGTAACAAACAGCTACCATGGTGCTAGGTGGCTCGGCTTGTGATTGGCTCGGGCGGGTGTGTGGGCGGGACCTAGATTACGCAGCTCTAGCCCCCTGATAACGACTACGCAGACTCTGGCTTCAAATGACGTTAAAATCTCAAGATGGCAGCTACCGTATCCGGGATATTTTGGCTTCACTTCTGTACAGTGGTAGGAAGTGGAGACGCGTCGTCCATCTATATATACAGTCTATGGCCATAACAGTGCCAAGTACCAAATATCCATCACACAAACCGAGGTTTCTCAAAATTGACAGTCTGACACACATTGTGACCAAGACTTTGATGAACACAGTCTATAGGCGCCTTTATAGACATGCTACTATTGTTTGGCTTTGTTGTGTTTTACTGTGAATCTCAACATTTGTTCTTGTCAGTCAAGTTACCAGCGTAATCATTTGGTAAATCAACATCTGGGATCTTCATTCATCCTTCATCTCTATTTCGGACATTAGATATTTCATTCACCACACTGTCAAGAAAAAATGACTGAGTAAGCTGAGAAAACACTCTTCGGCTGTCTGTGCGGGACTTCGTCTTGGTTGCAGGGAGAGTTTGAGTCCTCTGTAGACCGATGCTCACACTTGGATGCCCACCAAAGTTTTGCTATTTTTATGCAGCTTTCAAAAGGGCTATTATCTTCCCTCTTGCTCTCAAACGGCAGCAATAACCCTGAGGAGCTGAATATCTCTGTGTGTACACACACAGACTGATATTGAATGTCAGTGACAACAGAGTTTCCTCGCTTCATCGTAGAGTGTATCAAGATTCAAGGCAGTCAATATGGTGCTAACTTGGATTGATCCCGATCGTGGCAGTAGGCAGTGTTCAGATGGTGTTGAGACAGTTTGTGTCGGTCACATTCATGGAAAACAATGTGTTGTGTTGGCCATTTATCAAAACTGGTTCAAACAGTCTGTTCTAGTAGTCATCTGTTGGCACTAGCAGTAGTGACAATAGTAGCTATCCATTGACACATGGCGGCAACTGTCAACACCTTTCAGCTTGTTTGATGATTCGTTTTAAATGTTTCATGCACTTTCCTCCACTATGTCTGTCTTGAATGACACAAATGCTGATATAGGTCCCAAACTGTATTGCAGTGGTACAGAGAAATATATGTAATGATCATTTATTTTACCTGGCAACAAGTCTCTTTTTTTGGACCTAATACTTGAGGGTAAACCAAACATGCGGTGGGATCCCATACCACAAAACTAAATCAAATATTGATATCTTGGTTGTGCCTCTATAATTTGATTTAGGGCTGCAGCTGATGATTATTTTCATTGTTGATTAATTGTCATTAATTGTTTGGCTCGTGGGATTTCGGAGAGAAGTGAGGAATGCTGTTTGTAGTTTTCCAAAGACCAAAGATAAGTACACTATAAGTATTGATATTTTTTACTTTTAAGGTGACAATGATGATTAATTGTCTGTCAAAATATTGGTAGATTGGTTTTCTGTATATCGACTGGTTGACTAATTGTTTCAGCAAATTTCTTTAGAAAGCTGTGCTACCATTACTTTTTCCTATATTTTATTTTGTTTCGTTCTTAGTGCTATTTACAGAGCAGATATTAATGCTGTCATGTATTGCTAAAAGCAAATGCTGACATAAATGCCACCACACAGCAAAAAACAAATAAAAAACTGAAGTATTAAGTATCTAATCCCACGCACTTTGATGTAGAGCTCTTGCCAAACCAGCCACTGACGGAAGCCAATCTCTTCCTATTTTCAGAAAATAAAAGACTAAAATATAAATAAGTGCAGTACTTATATGTTGTAATTCTCCCCAACTTGCCCGGCAACTAAGCAGTTAATGGAGAGTCGGTCAATTTGCAGTGGAACCACACACACACACTCCCGTCCAACTGAGACAAGCATAGAATATGTGTTATTTTGAGGCTTTAACCATCCAAATGGGTTCGAGAATAAAGACGTTTAGGCTTAGACCCTATGGCAGAGGTCTCTGACACACCATGAGGATTCAACAAGAACAACAAGCGGCAAAACAAACTGACCATCGCCTTCTGTTAAAAGTTGCACTTGATGACACTGAGGGGACCACAGAAGACAGCCATCTAACCACCGACATGCACATACGCTGGTGTACTTCACAACATATATGGCATAGATATTAACAAAATCAAACTAAGCCTCGTCATACAAACGAAGAATATGTCTGATATACAGTATATACAGATAAATACAGTAAGGGTGGATCATGTATCATGTATAATGACTGAATGACGAGAAAGGCACTGTACATGAAGACATACAGTAATGATGGACAAGATGCCTCGAACACATGAGCGGGTGTAGGCAGCATGGCAAAATTTCACATCTTTAAACCTCCACCAATCAATATGTTTTACATTAACAAGAAATCAAATGACTATGTGTAACGTGAGGGGGGGTCGCTCACAGCTTGCATGAACCCACAGGGAATTATCAGACAGATATAAGCAGATTTTTAGCCTCTTTTAGCTCACTGGATGTTCAGTCTTACTGCTCTCATCAATCATATTTCCAGCAGCAGCAAAAAGCTCTGATAAATCCCCTCTGTACGCAAGTTGTTGGTCAAGAAGTGCTCCTAAAAGTGCCAATAAAACCAACAGCTGTTTATTTTGTGTGCATCCTCTCATCAGCGGTCCAAACTTTCAATCTTACTCCTGGTCTTGTTATCATGAAAGCATAAAAGTTAAAGCATAAAGTTTGAAAAAGCCCTTAAAGGAACAGTGTGTAACATTTAGGGGGAACTATTGGCAGAAATGGAATATAATATTAATAAGTATGTTTTCTTTAGTGTATAATCACATGAAAATAAGGTACCTTAGAATGAGCCGTTTATATCTACGTAGGGAGCGGGTCCTCTCCATGGAGTCCGCCCCATTGCACCACCATGTTTCAACAGTAACCCAGAACGGACAAACCAAACACGGTTAACTTTTCCTGCTTGGGCCGGAGTCGATAACATTACTCGCCCCCCTCGCAGCCGCGCTCTCTCTCTTGCTTCACCATTCACTTCCCACATACACACACACTGCACACTCTACTCTTACAACAACTGGCTCTAGAAAGGTCCATTCTCGTTTTTGCGTTGACCACCGTCTCAATCCTACACGCTCTGCAATCTCACCGCTAGATACCGGCAGATCCTGCGCACTGTTCTTTTAAGGTGTGTTAAGACTGAACAGAAAGCATATTTTGGCCTCAAGCAAATTTGACCACTGGTGTTTTTACAGTTTGCATTTATTCGTCCCACACAGCCAATATACAGATTATACAGATGTTAGCCAGCAACTTCATAAAGACAAGACTTCTCAGCCGCTGTTAGTCAGCTCCAAAAAAAACACAAAACCACAGAGGCTTGTTTGGTACATTTCTACATGTTACTGGATCCCCTGACTTTTCCTCTTGCGCCACCATGAGGAGGATATTTTAGTTTTTTATTGAAATATCTTGCCTTTGATCTGCTGACCTTTCATCTAGCACCATCATCAGGTCAAAATTTCTGTTGGTCCAATACTTTGGTCTATGACCAAAAATAAGGACTTTCTCATCAGCCTCTGCGTTTCATGCTAATTAGCAAACGCTAACTAAGATGGTGAACATACATGGTTAATATTATACCTGCATAACATCATCATGTTAGCATTATTATTGTGAGCATGTTAGCGTGCTGACAGCACTGCTGTACAGCCTCATAGAGCCACTAGCATGGCTGTAGACTCTTAGTCTTGATTTCCTGTCTCCATTGATTGTTCTAAGCTGAGCTTATGTCGTATTTGTGTCATTTTGTACAGACCGACTGCTTAACTGTCAAAAAAAAGTACAGAGGTATCAACAAACGTGTAGCAAAATGACTGCAATCATCCAAATAATATCAATACAGATACACACAAACATAATCTATTCAGCTTATTGTAAAGGAGCTATATACGGTTTGGTATTTTCCCTTGTTTTGAATGAACCACAAAAAAATATGCACAATATGCTCGACCCAAGATACCAATAGCAAATTTAGGCATAATTTCCCTTATGTCTGGTGTGACTACAAGGCTAGCAATGGGGGTAACCAACTTGTAATAACGTGTGAATGCTCCCAAGTCAGAATAACAGTTTACATAGCATCTATCAGTTTTATCATTTGGGCTTTTTATTTATTATATCATTATGTTTAGCTGCGTAAATGAGGCTACAATTAATTACTCACGTATAAAACTCTGCTAACACTCATCGTAGGGTGACAGGTTTGCGCTCGGGAGCAGAATCAGTACTAAACCGCAGCACACACCAACTCTCCTGGTGCTGAACACACACACACACAGAGACACACACGTTGGAAGGGATTTTAATGTGAAAATATTGGTCTGTAGCAAATATATTGTACTGCTCTGCTGTTCTGGCAACACTGGTTTCATCCTAGTTTGCCATTAAAGCAAATTTGACTTTGAATTTGAGAGAGTATGGCCTGTGGCAGCGGGGGACTGCTCTATCTTGCTAGTCTGCATAGTAACAAGAGAGAGTGAGGCCTGCTTTAACCTTTCAGCTGAGTCAATCTCTCTGTCTCTCTCTCTCCCTCTCTCTTGCTGGTCATACATTTTTACTATTTCTTGTAGTACAACTAGCATCAATTCTGTAGCACGCACGGACAAAATGAGAAGAGAGAAGGATAGAGAAAGAGAGAGCTAACAGCACAGTGTGTAGTCTGGAATTAAATGTGTTTTGTTTCTGTCTCTCACTCGCAGACACACAAAAACTCCTACAGTAAAAGCAGAAATAGAGACATATTTACCAACTTTATATTGTGAAACTGGCCAGCAGGTTTAATCTGTTCAGTGTGCGTTTCTGTGTGTGGTTCAGGGATCTGATTTCAGCCACACGAGGCAGGTTAGGATACACTCTGTCCAGGCACGTCTCGTCCGTCTCACACCTAACCACAGACACACACACACACACACACACGCTCCTCACACCAAGATGTTTTCCAAATCCAATATGTGTGATTATTTATGTGCTCTTGTGTCTCTCTCACAGCTTCTTCAGTGTCTCTGTCTCCATCTGTCTTTCCCTCCATCTTTGCATATCTGTGTCCATTCTCCTTCTCCTCCTCCTCTCCATCCATACCTCTTCCCTCACTGCCCTACTTTCCCCGTCATCATCAGCATGGAGAGACTTCTGCCTCTTGACAGCATATTTAATGTTTAATGCACTTTGATTTCCACCCAGACACTTACAAGCCTGAGAGGAGAGGAGAGGAAAGAAGAGGAAAGGAGAGGAGAGGAGAGGAGAGGAGAGGAGAGGAGAGGAGAGGAGAGGAGAGAAGAGATAAAGGAAGCCCCTGGTACTTGTGCTTTTGACGTGAAAGGAGAGGACAAATATAATTATGAAAATGGTATAAAAATATCAAGAAATATGTCAGAATATTGAAGAATATAAAAAACAACACTACTTATAGTTTAAACACTAAAGCCACTTCACATATTCATACAACACAGTCGACAGGCATGCTAGCAGCTTTGTGAGGCTGTGGTGCTTTGAGCTAAATGCTAATGTCAACATGCTACCAAGCTTCTATTTAACAGGTAATGTTGACCATATTCACAACATTCGCTAACAAGTGCTGAACACAAAGTATAGCTGAGGCTTATAGGAATGTCATTAGTTTTGCAGGAATTTGGTCAGAAACCAAAGTATGGTGGCACTAAAGAAACTACAGGTTACAAACAGTGGACATCTCTGGGATCTGAAAAGTGAAGTCAGTGTGAAAGCGCCTTAAGGCCCAGACACACCAAGCCGACATCAAAGAACTAGCGGCGATGAAGGTAGACCAGAGCGACACCACAAAAACTAGGCCGACAGATGCTCACCGACGGCCCCAAACTGTCTGACGGCTGACCGTCGGCATGGTGTGTCAGGGCCTTTAAACTTCCATTCTTTCCAAGCCAGCAGGGGGCGACTCCTCTGGTTGCAAAAAGCAGCCAGATTGTATAGAAGTCTATGAGAAAATGACCCTCCTTCTCACTTGATTTATTACCTCAGTAAACATTATAAACATGAGTTTATGGTCACAATCTCTAGTTTCAAGTCTTCTTCAATACAGCATGATGTTCATTTAGTAAATTATGGTCCCATTTAGAGTCAAATAGACCATAAAGCAGAGTATGCTTTAGGGCGTGGCTACCTTGTGATTGACAGGTCGCTACCACAGCGTTGTCCGGTCTGGGAGTTCTTAGAACTTTAACCCTTTCACAGTGTGTTTTCAGTTCTAGAAAGTTAATTTTGACCTCTTAAAAATGTCTTATTCAGTGTTCGATTGTACTTTGCTCCACCCTCTCATGTCACTTCTTTTGCAAAGAACCAAAATGGGGATGGCAAAAAAAAACAAGATGGCGACAGCCAAAATGCTGGACTCGAGGCTTCAAAAAGGCAGTCCACAAACCAATGAGTGACGTAACGGTGACTATGTCCACTTCTTATATAAAGTCAATGGTCAGGGCATGGGACTTGAACAAATCGGGTTACCGGTACCTGGCACGGGCATGGAGGCCTGGCTAATCCTCGCACTTGAATGCTACGCATTGCCAAGAATAGCAGTGGGATTCATAATATTGCGGCAGTGCCATATCCAGCTCTCTTAATACATCACTACCACAGACAGCAAAGACAGTTTACTGTTTGCCAAGTGGACCTTTGATTCTGACCAACATTAGCTTGAAAGTGAGGTGTTTATAGAAGATACAAGCCCTTAGGAACTATTTTGATACAGAGGCCATCATCTAAACTGCAGGGTCATGTGATGTGCTCATTCAAAACATACTCTTGAAACCTTCACAATTAGAACCATTAGTCCATATATATATATATATATATATAAGAGAGACCATTCATTCATGCGGGCAGTCAGCCAATCAGTGCCACTAGAAGACACTGATCTGTGTGTGTGCTGGGTGAGCAGCTTGAACTGAAATGAACAGGCCACTTCATTTAATGTTTTAGGTATTCATGGAAGTATCCAAGTGAAAACGGCTCATCCTCCAGTGAGAATGAACGTCCTCATTTAATGTTTAAATAATTGCACAGCACATTAGTTTTGATAATTTTGTATACAAAGGAAATTTTGAGACAAAAACGTTTCCATCATCAGTGTGGAGGTCAGTAAGGAGGGTGAAGGCAGTAGTGGAGAGGCTCAGGGAAGGGAGGACTTAAATCATACATCATTTTTTAAATGATTACATTTGGATCAAGAAGAATATAGTTGATGCAATCTCTCCTTCAATCTCTGTCTTTCTTTCTCCCTGTATTGTGTCCCTTTTTGTTGTGTTTATATTTGTGTATGAGTCAGAAAGAAAGTCCACACAACTAAATCAAAACATATGGTCAGCATATGTCCACTTATGTTACTGCAGAAACATGTGGGCAAGACATGTGGGCAGGTCAGGAGAGAGAGATGTGATGGCATCGCGTGCGCAGGGGTGTAAACTTACTCTGTAATACACTTTGTTATTATTATGTGCACAAGACAGCAAAGCACCCAGCTGCAGCTCTGCTTGACTTACAGTACACACAGTTTATTTTATTCAGCTCCTCAGAGTCTCTTGTGTCATGGTGAGTAAAAATCTTCACGACACATTTTCTCTTCTCATGGCCCAATTACCTCTACGCTAATTTTGGCGAAAGTGATTCCACTGCCTCATATACAGTAACACACACACACGCACACACACACACACACAGCGTTGGCATGCTTTCAGATCAGCCTTCCCACCCCAGCAGGTCAACACTAACATACCACCTCACACAAACACACTTGCACATGAGAATACACACACAGGCATCACACGCACGCAACCCGCTGAACTCTGCGAGCCTCTTCTTTCCGTCTCTCATGTTATCATTTGAAATTCCGCTTTAAGTGCCCCTGTCTCTGTTGCTGTTGCAGCCTGCAATAAAACATGCATGCAGAACCTCTTGGTCTGTACATCACAGCACTCGGCCGGCTGGATGGCTGGCATGCTCTCTTTTCTGGAGACGATTCCTCGTCTGTGCAAACTGGCCTCTGGCTTTTTCATGTTGTTGTAGTTCTGCTATTGCTGAGCAGCTATGCCAAAAAATAAACAAAACTCCAAGAACCCAAACTGGGTCTTTGGCTCGTATCATCAAGGAGAGAATATTGGCTCTATAAAGCACAGCTGTTAAGTGTGTGGTAAAATACACATGTAAACATAGGTAGTAACAAAAAATATGTTTACGTATTCATGTTTTACAGACCCGTTCTCACTCCCAACTTGTCAAATACCACCATTTGGTAAGTGCCCCTCGGCATCGGAACAGTATGTGATGAACCGGGCTTTCAACTAACTCCAATATAAACCCACCCGTGGCATTATTCGACGGTCTGATCAAGTGAAGTAGTATTAATAGCGTTCAGGATGGGAGGGGAGGTGGATAGGTCAAACAAACACAAGACTTTCAACCAGGAGACAACTGTTCGTATCCCGTGTGAAACTAAAAGTATTGTTGACTTATTTTGTCACATCAGTCTTTAGTCACGTGACTCGTCAGTATCGTCAGTCCCGTGAGTCAAATGAGTCGTTAGTCAGTGAGGTTAACATCAACCACGACTGTTTCCTAACCCTAACTAAGTGGTTGTGTTGCCTAAACCTAACTTCCTGTGAAAACGGAAGTTTATTTTGAAAGGACATTATGCATGTAATGCCTATATAGTGACACGTCGTCCCTGACAACAAAGGGGTACCCCATGTGTCAGTTTCCGATGCCGAGGGGCACTGACCAAGCGGCGGTATTTGATGAGTTGGGACTGAGAATGTGTTGGTTTTACAGATGAATTATTATTATTCATATGTTGATATTTCATCACAATTACTATCTATTCTTCATATATGAATAATGCTATTGAGTAATAATAGTACTAATTTTATTCAAACACGTCCATGTCCCTTTAAGACAGATTGTGGATTTTACTACGCACAGTTTTTCGACTGTTTTGGACTTTTAAGAGCAGCATTGGAATATTTTTTTGTTTTTATCAAGTTTATTTTATATGAGTGACTACTACATGCTTTCATCTACATGAGGAGCTGTGCATACATAGGATAGGAACCACAAGTCAACTTAAAGTTTATACTTTCTAAATGTTTCCGCAAACATGCAGCCACACTGATTTTGAAGTAAACTTGCATATCGTATGTTACATATTTGCATATCTTGCATACAGAGTTGTCTGTAACCTTGTTTCTGTTCAGATTGGATGCTATTAAATCCTAATCTTCATTTCACATCAGGGTAGTCATGCAGACATTGCCCATCCTCCCACATTAGTTTAAACAGTTTTAGTTAAACCATGTTTAGAGGTTTTGTGATTTCGGCACATGAATTTGCTTCAACAAATTATAACTACAGCACCAACAGGATCATGTTCTTTTGTTTAGAAAAGGTTGAAGGGTCAGTTCACCCAAATAATAAAGTATGGGCCTGAATCACATAATCGACAGACACAACAAATTAGTCCGTTCTCATTCCCAGGGTGTCAAATACTGACTGCCGTTGGTGAGTGAAACCGCCGCACAAGGCAACCTTTAACATCGCGCTTTCCATGAACTACAATGTAAACCCATCTGCGGCAACAGTAAATGCTCAGAAAAAGTGCCGAAAACTGTGGTGACGTAGTTTAAAGAGCGAAAAGACACACACAGGGCAGGCCGGAGGGGAGGTGGATGTGTCCAACCAAGATGAGGCTTTCATCTAGGAGACCGCTGTTTCATTTTCACGTTACATTCAACTGTTCGTTTGTGTCCCGTGTTCACAACATCCAGGTTAATTTTCACTTCACAAACGCAGTTTTAAAGTAAACTTTATTCGATTCGTCATATACATACATGAAATTTAACCTCTGAATTTAACCCATTTTAAGTATTTAGGAGCAGTGAGCTGCTGTAAAGCGCCTGAGGAGCAACTTGGGGTTCAGTGTCTCGCTCAAGGACACTTCGACATACCCACTGAGCTATAGCCACCCCGATAGCATTTTAAGCCACACCATGCAGTTTTTTAAACCTAACTAGGTGGTTTTGTTGCCTAAACCTAAAATGACGCCAAGGGGGCGTGACAAAGCGGCAGTATGTGACAAGTTGGGTTGAGAACATGTTGAACAAATAGACAGTGACAACCTTGTTGCATTACAGTTCTGCGAGTAAAACTTGACACTGCAGCTCAGTGTGTTGCTCCTTTTTGTGTCTGTGTGTGTATCCAATATGTCTGTCCATGCATAAATGCCTCTCCGATGTGTGTGTGTGTGCACATTTGTGTGTCAGCCTCCTGTGACATGTTAAACTGAACTGTCCTGAACTGCTGTCATCTGTGTCAGGAGACCCCATCATCATCACCATTCCCCCAAAAACCTTTGACAGATGGCTTGGGACCAAAAAAAATGCACATACTCAGCATTCTCTCTGGGTCAGTGTGTGTGTGTGTGTGTGTGTGTGTGTGTGTGTATGTCAGTGTCTGCACACTGAGTGGACGTCTGTGTAATCTAGTGAATCCAGCATACAGCAGTGTGTTTACTGCTGTAATTCCACAAGCACCAATGAGTAACTTTTTTTCCTTGTCTGAAGCCACCGCACCCAGAAGCAAAGAAGCTATCAGATGGACACAGATGTTGTTGGTTCTTTAGGAAATGTTACATTAACAGAATCACTAATCGTTTGCAACAAGTGACAGTGAAAAGGAAACATGCAGTATTTAGTGTGTAAATAATGTAAATAAGCCCTTTAATGGCTGCAAACTTTGTTCAATGTTGGCAAACGAGTCAAACCGCTTGCGATCGTCACAACTTCTAAGTTAGCAATTTGATGTATAGCTTTATGAGAATTATAAACAAGGTTTACCCACATCTCGTAGTGAGAAATAACGTTAATTAAAGCTGAAGCGATCAACAGAAAATTAATCAGTGACTATTTCTGTTAATTGTTTTAACTCATTTTCATCATTGTAAACAGAATATCTTTGGATTTTCCTACAGTTCAATGAATCCTAGGGGATGGTCAGATAGGGCTGTAGTCAAGACCTACTTAATCGGGGCCAAAGGCAGTCGAGACCAAGTCAAGACCGAGTCCAGAGCAAATGGAGTCTTTCCAATGCTAATATAGTGATTAAGGAGTTAGGATGGACAGAAACATGCAACATCTAGTGGCTGAATGTTATCAATGTTATCAATAGCACCTTTAAATCGAAGTTAAAATGAAAGTCAGTGACGGCTAATCACTTTGACACGACTGTTACCGACACAACTGTTTGTAGACACAGTAACGGTTTGTCACAGGTTTAGCTTTAAACTCAAACTTCACACAGCAGAAAGATGATACCTGTCTTCTGTATTAAAAAAGGGCGTCATGTTTGAATTGAGGTTCATTTACAGTATTTCAGAGGGCCAAACAGACAGATACTCACGCTTCACTCTCTCTCTCTCCCTCATTCCCTCGCTCACTCAGTGGTTTCCTCTCAGCATCACAAGAAAGTCCCACGCAGAGGCTCACAGACGGACGTTTTTGTACTTCGCAGGGGTGCTGTTGGCAAAGAGTAGTCATGTTAAAACAGACAGAGATAAAAGAGAGATGCAGAAGAAAATAAGAATGTGTGGGAAACTAATTAATAATGAGTGAGCGCAAAAGAACATGCACACTAATTTTGACACTACTGAGATAATTTTAAAACAGATTATCTCTGTTTCTTTATGCCAGATTAGTTACATTCACATATACTGGAAAATGCAAGTTTTGGAGACGTGGTAGCTCAGCAGGGACGTTAATACTACCCTATAGCTGGAATGACCAGGGCTGTCAGTTGTTGTAGCCTGGTATTAGCAGATGACAAAAATAGGATGGGAAGCCAATTATATCAATAATGTTGTGACCATGTGCTTGAACAGGGTTCAGAATATGGACAGCAGAGATTATGAGTATCAACTGGGGATTTAGGGGCAAAGCATGGACGGTTGAGATGATTTTCAACAGAAGAGCTTCTGGATGGACTTAGTAAACCAGCAGCATAAGATGGAAACAGATGGAGTCAGAAAAAAAAGCTTAGGAGAGGTTGTCTGCTGCTTGTTTTAAGGACTGAGCTGCTCCTAAGGAGTCCCTTAGAAACAGATTGTCTTTGTAAGAACCTTAGGACGCCGTAAAGAAGATCCAACCTAATTGGACTACTAGCAAGAAGTCAACATGCTCACCATATTGTGCAGGCGTGTGTGTGTGTGTGAGAAAGAGAGGAGGCATGCTGCGGTACAGTTTTCAACAACATTAAAATATGTGAACACACATTGTAGATTAAACAAAATTTTAAACAAGCTTCTTTCCAAATTAGCAACAAATCTGTGCTCATTAAAGAAACTTGCTATTGGTTGAATTCCACGGCTGATACAGTGTATTAAGGCGAGGTAAATTAATCCAATTTCACAGCAGGCTGGTGAGAGGTGAGGACAGCCGAGCCAAGGCTGCACTAATTAGCCATATATCTGTCACTATCAATTGTATCAGTGAGCCTACCAAAGCCAACCACTTTCTTCTGCATCACACACAAACACATGCATATATGTACGCACACACACATGCACTCCTCACAACCGTTTTTCCCTTCACAAACAGGCACTCCCTTTTTTTTTAGGAAGCTCTGATATCAGGATTCCCATACCTGAGCCACACAAAAGGTGCACAGTGAGGGGTGACACTATGAGCATAATAGTGTGAGTATGTACTGTGTGTAGGCTTAGCATGCGTGTTGTATGTACTGTGTTCAGCTTGATGAGTGCGCTAATGTACCTCTGGATGACAGGCCAGAGATGCGTTAGCTAAACGCTGCAGGCAACCACAGCTGTTACAGAGGAGAGGAGAGGAGAGGAGAGGAGAGGAGAGAGGTGAGGATATAAGGAGGGGGAAATGATAAATTGGAAGAAATTGTTGAGCTGTACAGTAACAAGAGGAAGAGTCTACAGATATGCTAGCAGCTCTGTGAGGTTGTACTTAGGCAGTGGTGCTTTAAGCTAAATGCTAGCAGGTACTGTATATCTATCTATGTATGTATGCATATGTTTACCATGTTCACCATCTTAGTTTAGCATGCTAATATGCGCTAATTAGCCCTAAACAAAGGGAATGGTATTCATTTCTTGCTATATGATGGCATTAGATGAAAGGGTTAAGGAATCACCACAGTTATCACCAGCCTGTTCTTATTCCCAGTGCGTCAAATACTGGCGCTTTGTCACAACAGTCGGCGTTCGATACCGTCGCACAAAGCACCCTTTAGCGCCTGTATGAGATGCACCGGGTTTTCCATTAACTCCAATGTAAACCCAGTAAACGCTCAGAAAAAGTGGCAGGAGTGTGGTGACGTAGTTTAAAGAGCGAAAAGACACACACATCAGGTGGATGGGTCCAACAAACACAAGGCTTTCATCCAGGAGACCGCTGTTCATGTCCCGCGCGTTAAGTTTCACTTTCTCGTTACGTTCAGCTGTTCATTCGTGTTCCATGTTCACAACGTTCAGTTTCCTTTTCACTTTACAAAAGTAGTTTGAAGCCCAACAATGTTGTTTTTTCCTAAACCTAACTAAGTGGTTTTGTTGCCAAAACCTAAAGTGACACCAATGGGCAAGACACTAAGAGGCGGGGTGTGACAAAGCGACAGTATGTGATGAGTTGGGATGAGAACGTGTTGTTATTACAATTCATCCTGAGTGAAGCATGAATGTCCAAACCAAATTTGATGACAATTCATCTAATAGTTGTCATGAAATGTCACTAGAAACCCCAATGTCTCTCTGGTGGTGGCCACCAAATTCATTAGGATTAATCCTCTGGGAACCATAAATGTCTGTACCAAATGTTATGGCAATCCATTTAATGAATACTGAGATATTTCACTGGATAAAAGAAAACTTTGACCTGTTGGTGGCGCTAGAGATCACCATCATAAAGTCCGGATCCATCCTTTGGGGCACCATGAATGAATGTCTGTACAAAAGGTCATGACAATCCGTCCAATAGCTGTTGAGATATTTCAATCTGGACCAAAGAGGTGGACCAACTAACAGACAAGACTGCTGCTAAAAAAAATGGGAGAATTACATCCGAGGTGAGGAGAGGAGGGGGAAAGAGTTGTTTATCCAATATTATACAGTACTAATACTCCAAATACAACATGTGTAAAATAATTACAGTATCCTGACAGATTCTGCTCCCATTCTATGGTCTAGTAATTATCACCACACAGTCGAATAATTACAGTAGCAAGAAATTACAATTAACCGATTGTGTGACTTACTGGGGACTTCCCAGCACTATTGTGTGTGTGCGTGTGTGTGTGTGTGTGTGTGTGTGTGTGTGCCTTATCCAGCAGATTACTCCACTGAGGCCAAGTCCCTACAGATGACATGTGATAGCAGATTAATAGCCTAACATAATAAAGTCACAATCCCTATTATTTCCCCTTGTATCAGTGCTTAATCAGTTAATATCTCACAGCTGAGGACTTCTTCGCCACTCAGAGCTCCTCTGCGTCACCTTCAGCACAATCTAAAATTAATCACAGTAAAATTGGCGTATGGTTCATTTTTTTTATGTACAATTGTTTTCCAGTTAACTGTATTATGTAACTAAATGTTGCTGTAAAACCTTATTATTATTAAGGCAAGTTTATTTGTGTAGCATATTTCTTACAAAATTCGTAAGACTAGAAATGGTCACATCCTTATTAAAAGCCTGGATGCCATATTTAAAAAAAATAATAATAAAGAGCTGCATATACAGTGACAGATTTAAACCAAGTGTCCGCGGACGGGCAAACCAGACCTTTAATCCATGCGTGTTAAAGTGAAGCGGAGCCATATGGTTCTGCAGTGGATCAGAAGCACTGATCCTGAGGATGATACGGCCCCAGCTGAACCTTTGTGCAGCGCATTTACACCATCTGATGTTTATCGTTGCAGCGTGGTCACAGCCCTGATAGCACTGATCTCACACAATCACATCGCTCATTATCACGTTTGGTAAACGGCTTATGCATGTTAATGTAGCTTTGACATTTTGGTTGCCTGCACCGTGCACAACACTGAGGGAAATTTGAGAACATTTCAATATCAAGAAAACAAAAATTATTAGGTTAGTTATTCTCTTTTCCTTTCCTCCTTTCACAAGGTGAGATCTCTCACAAGAGGAGACTAGATGCTGTCTTCTCTGCACACATAATAAATACACTACGTGCATACACATACACACAAACGCTCGTACGACACACTCAGACAAAAACACACAGACGCACGAATCAATGACCAACACTTGGATGTCCCACAGAAACTCGCCCTCCTCTCATCCTCAGGATAAAAGGGGAGATAATGCATTATACATTTTCTCCTCTCTTCAACTGCTCGTTATAGTACAGTCAGAGCTTCTGCCTCAAAACAGGTCGTTTCTAATGAGACGAAGCTTGCTACATAACCCCAGACTCAAGTGTAACTCTGAGAAGATTTTCCGGGTGTGCTGTTTCCTGCTCGTCCCATCTCGTACAGATGGCGATGATGTTCAGTCCCAGTGACCAAGTGGTTTATTGCAGTTTGTTTGAGTGCAATTTTTTTTTCCCCCCTGAATTTTGCTTCTGTAATTTCAGATTAATATTTATGACTGCAGCGAACAGCGCGCTCATTATTTATACCGCTTTACAGTTGAGTATATAGGCTGTCAGGATCTCTTTCTCATTCCATGAAATGCACTGATGAGGTGAATCCAGGTAAAAGTCATTAATCCTCACTGATTTATTACAGTAAGTCTATACCCATCACAGACGCAGATAAAGAGAAGTTGATGAATCAGTGAAGGATTTTTAAACTTTAGGGATTATTAAAATTAACGTTATGCAAAAGGACTGCTGCTCAGTATCAGGGATGTATGATTCAGTTCAAGTAGTACTCAATACTGAGTTCACTTTTCAAAACATTTCATGTGCTTGCAGGAGCACAACTGCATACTTAGACCAAATTCAAACCAAGTTTTCCATTGGTGTGACATGAAATGCATTCAGTGTACACAATTTTGAAAATCAACCACTATCAAACCTGTGTGTCCCTACAGCACATAAAACATGCTAGCTTCACCTGCAAATCAAGTGTCTTTACCAGGGTTGGAAATTAGCACCAGCCACCAGCCAAATACTTATAAAATAAGCAAGTGGCTACTAGATTGACTTCACTCACCAGCCAAAAAAAAACAATATTGAGTGGCTGGTAGATTTTTGAACCCACTAGCCACAGTATCAGGTGGACAAAAAAGTTAATTTCCACCACTGGTCTTTAACCAGTGGTGGAAAGTAACTTTAGTAGAAAGTAGATTTACTGGTACTGTACTGATAAGGTACACAAGTACAATTTTGAGGTACTTAATTATTTACATGTTATGCAACTTTATACTTTATATTGAATTTTAACTCCACTTCGTTAATTTGACAGATCTAATTATTAGTTACACTTTACCTGAGTATTTGCATTTCCTGCTACTTTATACTTCTACTCCACTACAATTCAGAGGCTCCACAACCTTTATTTTAGAGATGTCACGAGAACCGATATTTCGGTACCAAAATTGCCAAAATTCTAAAAACGTGACGGTACTTGTTTTTCTACTCTACTGGTGCATTTTCACAATAAGATTCAAACAGATGCAAATTTGGCCCTGGTGACGCAAATGATTCGGTGACAATCTGTCATATGAAAATCTATCATATTTGTATAAACAATAATGTTACTGCCGTACATATGCCTAATTTAGATGATGTTACTTTGAGTTTTGATGGAGCAGCTACAATGTTAGCATAGCATAACCCTGATCGATCCGATCTGTTTATTAGTCCCCACAAAATCTTCTCACTATGATTCACCGTAACAGGGAATCACTGGCAGACATCTTGATTCATAGCGCTTCAGTTATACGTGTGATTTTCATTGTACTCAATCATCTTGTCCCTCCAAGACGTTGATGAGGTGCAGAGAGAGTCCGACTATCGGCTCATACATTGCAACTGTATGTTTGATGGTTTTGAGAAGTTGCGTCTGAAATCAACTTTTGCCACTTGCAGACTGTTAGAACGACACTTTCTAGAAGTTAATACAAATGTCTATTATAATAGTCCAATAGTCTCACTGTCTAGCGTGTACACTTCAAAGTTGAAACAGGAAGTTGTTTAAGAAATGCAAACAAATAATGGAAATTCATTTTTCTGTGCATGGAAAAATTCTTTGAAACTGCTGTATTTCTGTTGGTAATGACTCTCTTTACTCTTATGTGATTCCATAGTACAGTAGGCCCTCCTTAATGCAGTTTAGTAAAAGAAGCATCTCAGCTGTCCATACAACCTCTGTGGTTGGAGTGCACTGAGTAGCCACGGTCCTAAGCAGAGCCGTGGTTTCAAAGCCTTTGAACAGATTTGGCCGGTAAATACCTTGCTTAACTCCACAGTAAACAGATAGATTGGATAGGGCTGACACTGATCTCGTTATGTTGTGTCCTTTTGTAGGAGAAGCAGGATTGAGAACAGGATTGAGTTTAGAGCTCGTTAATAGAGCTGCATGAAAGCCTACTGCGGGAGGTCAGGCAGTTTTCCTTTTTCTTTACTTTTGAGTCATAGCACAACATTTTATACTTTGATGTTTGAACTGAAACTGGTAGTCATTTCCATTTGATAGCATTAATGCTTGTTGTTGTTCAGGTCTTAAAAGGTGCAGAGGTGTATGGTGTTATTTGCACGTGACAAGCTGTTGAGGTCTATTCAATGAATGGCACTGTGAGTTTTTTTTCTCTGTGAGTGTTGGTGATTTTGATGTAACGCAAAGACCATTTTAACATCTTCCTTATTTTTTTTTTTAAAGGGAATGAATTCAAAACAATTTAGTCAGTACACCACTTTTATTTGTGAGAATTTTATCAAATCTGGGAGTTCTGTACAAACTTTTCTTTTTGAGTTTTTGCAACAAATGAAGTTGAATTCCACATTATGCCTGTTAGCAAAGTAAGCACTGTATTTGGAGCAGGATGGAGCAGATGGTAATGGTTTTATAACCTGTAATATCACAATTTTGACCCCATTTACACTTATTGAATCATGCATCTTTGGCAGATTGGATAGCTATCTGATCTAAAAAAAGCTAAATGTAAATACATGCAAGACGGATTGAAATCTGGAGGTGGTTTGAGATGCATTCTAGCCACATGTTAAAATGGTGTAACGATATCCGTCCCTCCAAGACGTAGGCGTAATCTTTACTCCTCCCATAGTGTAACAACGTCAGTCAGTAGTCTGTGGAAATATCCACTCACTGTCTGATTTTCTTAACTGGCTCTGCTGTCACGGCAGCTAAAATTACACCAGAATTACACTGAAATCATCTCCAAGAAGATGAAGAGGGTTAGAAAAGCAGTGGTGGTGTGTTTCATAGTGAATACACAGGATGAACAAAATAATTAATAGATACCATACATATACAGTACATAACCAAGATGTATGCAGTAAAGGGATATATCCTCACTCTTTCTAACTTCTGAACTCCTAAAGGTCATGCTAACCTCAGCTGCCCTTGTGCCTGATGCTTTTTTGACTCTTATTACCTTAATCAAACTGTACGTTTTTGAGTAAGTATGCATGAATGCATTTGAATATTTTTTAGATTGAAAGTTTATTCTTGCCCTTGCGAGAAGTAGTTTATAAAATAATCTCACCACAAGATCCATTTAGTAACTGTTCTGGAGCTTTCAATCGTATCACACAATGTTCTTCGTCAGCAGATTGAGTTTGCTCAGTTGTCATGAAAATGTATTTGTTTAAATTTCCATTTTTTTCGAGCACTTTAAAGCCCCCCTCCAGTGTATTTTTTGCCATTTCTATGACATTTCAGATTTATTTGTGTCATTTCCTGACTAAGTTGAGAAGCCACACTGATTGCCATTTTTTTTGACAAATAACTTAATTTTGTGCTCAAAGTAAAAAAAGGTTTTTGGCAAAATGGGAATATGGCGTATGATTATAGTAGAAGCTGCAGGTCCTACGTCCTCCTCCAAGCTGCAGGTGCACTCATGCCCGTTTGCGTCTTAGCAGCGGTCAGTTTGTCTTTCTATTTAGCGAAAACAATAGAAAAGTCCTTTTAGAGAAATAAACAATCACAGTACATCACGGTGCTGGTGGACTGTGCACCTCCAAGACGTTCCAAAACTGCATTTTAAACGGCGGACCACGGCAACATGTCTATCCGTCCTCCTGTGCGCTGTGGCCACAGTGCGGTGGTGCGGCTCGTCAGTGCAGCAGCAGCCAGCAAACAGCCGCCTCGCCAGGAGCAGACGGTAAAGAAGAGAGCAAATGAGAGAGAGTCAGCATGTTGCGCTAATTCTTGCCTCATTTTTGGCCTGATAATCAGTAAATTAATGTAAACTGGGTTGAAAAACGATGCAATATGGTTGCCATGGTAATGAATTATGTCTGACTATTAACCACACTCCCATTCTGTGTTTGAGAAAGAACGTTAACCAAAAAACAGGAAGTAACTCTGACTGGAGGGGGGCTTTAAGGACTTCTCGTCCATGTTGCCTAAAAATTGAAGACCGGAAGTTGAAATGGTTCTTTGGAAGTTTGGAAGAAATTCTTCCTTGTCAAAATATAGAGCCTACATTACCCAATATGCAACTCCAACACTGCCAGTTCTGTTGGAGATTCAGGTGTGTTATGCTATCGTACAGAGGTCCGGTAATCTCACTTCTTTTTAACTCCTCACCTCCAGATCTTTTTCATTTTCAAACTTGTAGTCTTCAGCCCCAACCGACACAGACTCAAGTCATTTATCAGACTTCACGCAGCTCTCTCTGGAGTCACAAAAGGCTTTATACAACTTTTTTCCACATATGTAGTAGTACTCCCCAAGACCTGTAAATAGTGTGAAATCAGCCGAGTTCCCATTTAAAGAAGTCTGCAAAAAAAATGAAATCTACAATGCAATGACAACTGGGCAACTTCCTCTGCTGAGGAAGATTCTGTGATATGATCAAAAGCTACTAAATGGACCTTGTAGTGAGATTGTCCTGTCAAACACTTGAAGACTTTCAGAGCTGTGTTATTATCCCTCACAGCAGCCCGATGCATTCCTCAACATTATGGATATTTTCACATGTACACTGGCACACACGCATTTTGCTCGACTGAAATCTACTTGAACTCTGAGGGGATTAAATGCAAGTGAAATCCCCTGGCGGGGTTTAAAATCTGTGTTTGTATCTCCAACTCCTTCTTAGCTGTCAGAATGGTTCAGTAGATTCGGGAGGTGATTATCCATGCGGCCATCCTCTGCCACCTCTTCCCAGACTCAAACTGCTCACTTTGTTTTCATCTGAACTCGGAGGGGTTGTGTTGTCATTTTTATGTAACAACAAAACTTTACTCAGTAAGATCTGACATGGATGAAACATTGATGGCCCATTTAAAAGGGGTTTCAGACATTAAGTGCTTTTTGTTTCAACAATCACTGTATTATCCACTGTTCCATGTGCTTCCTCATCTTCTTCTGTTTCTCTGGACTTCTGTTAGTTCACTAGCCAGCCAGCTAAATTTGCTAAAAAGCTAGTTAGCTCTGCGGCTAGCAACAGTGTCAGAAAAGACATCTGCTAATCCTGTCACTATGTCTCTGTAACCCACTTAACTGGACCTTGATCTTGATTCTTGATTTACACATTAACATACATATATTGTACTGTATAATCACAGCTAGTTTCTTAGAGAACAGCTAAAGCAAGGCTACAAATTTAAGGGACAGACAGATTTATTAAAGGGTTGGTTCACCTCAAAACAAACAAAACAAGATATTCCTTCCACTTAAGGGGGATTTATAGTTGTACGTTAAGGGGTTACGGCGTAGCCACAGAGCCCACACATGTAGCTGGTGTAGGCTATGCCACGGCTAACATGCACCTCCTCAACAATATAACTACACATCAGGGTGTCAAAGTTAACACGATAATAATGCGTTGAAGCAAATTTGTTTTAACGCCATATATTTCTTTAACACAACTTAAGATTTTTAGGTTGTAGCAGGTTTAGGTTTGAAACTAGAATGAAGATACTGGCATCATATGAAACTAGAAAACCTAAGGAATCCATTGGTACTAACCATGTCATACTACGTAGGAGGTTAAATAATGCTCCAAACTCGCGCTGACTTTTGGGAGGAAAAACTGGCATGGCTATTTTCAAGGGGTCCCTTGACCTCTGACCTCAAGGTATGTGAATGAAAATGGGTTCTATGGGTACCCACGAGTCTCCCCTTTACAGACATGCCCACTTTATGATAATCACATGCAGTTTGGGGCAAGTCATAGTCAAGTCAGCACACTGACACACTGACAGCTGTTGTTGCCTGTTGGGCTGCAGTTTGCCATGTTATGATTTGAGCATATTTTTTATGCTAAATGCAGTACCTGTGAGGGTTTCTGGACAATATCTGTCATTGTTTTGTGTTCTTAATTGATTTCCAACAATAAATATATATATACATTTGCATAAAGCCAGCATATTTGCCCACTCCCATGTTGATAAAAGGATTAAATACTTGATAATCTCCCTTTGAGGTACATTTTGAAGAGATGAAAAATATAAGTTCAATTTGCGATTAATCGCGATTAACTATGGACAATCATGCCATTAATCATGATTAAATATTTTAATCGATTGACAGCCCTAACAAAAATACAATGTGAAGACCGCAAGAACTGTGATTGGTCATCTTAGTTTGCTTATGTTTTCTCCTACAAGTTTCTAATGCCAGTGGAGAGTGTGGATAGTAAATACAACATTAATCAAGATGTCTTTCGGCTCAATTACCTGCTCCTCCTCCACTACTGGAAGACGAAATCTCACACATAGATACAGTATCTCACAACAGATCAACCAAAAACTATCTGTGTAACTACAATAGATCCCACTAAAGACAAATAAGAAGGAAAGGCAGAAAGAAAGCTATTGGCATTTCTTGGCGCTGCTTTGCTCACACCGGACCTTTTAGTCTGGCTTTCTTCAGCGAATGAAACTTGCTCAGGTGTCACCATGTGAGCTAAGAACTGAGACAGAGGTAACAATCTCCCCAGCCGTATACGACCATCTGTTATCACATGACCCAAGAACTTCACTTGATGAAACCTGAGCTAGTACCATTCGCTGATAGTTGAAATCTCCAGGAGAAGCTACTAAATGAGTTTAGAGTATTTTATCACACGAGCATTACAGTTATCATCAACAACTTCTGCGTTTCTGTGATTTGAGTTTCCCTCCTGTTTGATCTCCTTCAGTAAAGGTTGTGATGGTTTAGATGCTGATTGGCTAAGGTGGAGTGGAGACAATGGGATCATTACAACTGGTTGGCCTCCGGGATGCAGAGAGAAGAAGAAGAAGAGTGGGAGAAGGAGTAAAGAAGGAGTGGTGAAAGGAACAAGAGATAAAAGGACGACGGGAGGGAAGACAGACGGAGATAGAAGGGAAGGAAACTGTAGCTATTGTACAGTGTGTGTGTGTGTCCGTGAGAGACAGAGTATGTTATGTGTGTGAGGGGGGCAGTGTGTAAGAGAAGAGCAATAAGGCCGGGGTTCTTCGAGGAGACTCACTCTCACTGTCACATCGATCAGACTACAGCATCACACACACATACACACACACTCACGCACCAAACACCCCTCCTGCTCTTTCTGTGCTCTCATTAGTTTCATTGTGGAAAATAAAGCATGGAAGTGAAGCAATGAGGCTGTTCTTATTTAATAGACTGTTTTCAGAATAGTTTTGGGAGAGTTAGATGAGAATATCGATACCACCCTTGTGTCTGTACGATTAATATGAAGCTACAGCCAGCTAGCTTAGCATAAAGACTGGAAACGGGGAATCAGCTTTCCTAGCTCCGTTCAAAAGTAAAAAGAAATCCACCCACTGGCACCTCTAATGCTCTCTATTCAACACATTGTATCCTGTTTGTTTAATCTGGAAGTGTTCAGTACAAACAAATCTTTAGTAGAGCTGAACGATTTTTAAAAAATATCGAATTGCGATTATTTTGACTGATATTGCGATTGCGATATGATTTGCGATATTAGAGGGAATGATCATTTTTACATCATTATACTCATTTTCATTGAAAAGCATAATAAAATAATCATAGTGTGATGTTTTCTGGGATCTGTACCAAACACAAAGGTTTTCTTAAGTCTGTAGAATTATGATGTGCAGGTCAGGACGTCTCTGCAGCACCACGATATTTAACTTAAAATGGTATTTTGAGACACATTTCACCTTTAACAAATATCGAGTAAGTATTTTAAATCTTGCAGTTTAAAAATTGCAGTAGGCCATATTGCCATTTCCATAAAATTGCGATGAATTGTGCAGAACTACAGTGGAGCTCAACAAACTGGTGATACAGACAGTAGCCTAAAAAACAGCAAAAGCCCCAAAATACTCATAATGTGATAACACTGTCACAAATACTTGATTGCTGAGTTATTAATCTTATAAACAGTGAATTTATGGGCCTAGTCTGGTACTGAACTGAACATGACAGCTTGAACCAGCAACATAGTCTACTGAATGTATACCGAAGACAGTCACAGCGGTATGAACGGTGATGCGTTCACCACAGTTGTACATACTGAAGTTAATTTGAACGCTGATGCAATTTAGAAGTTTAGTTTAGAAAAAAATGAACAAAACGATTCAAATCAGCAAATTGAGTTCTAATGTGCGAATTAAACAAACAAGACATAGAGTGTTAACCAGTGAGCTTTAGAGGTGCTGGTAGGCGGATTTTGTTACCTTACAACAGAGAAAGGCCAGCCAGTCCCCCTGCTTCCAGTTTTTATCTTTAAGCTAAGTTAACTGGCTGCTGGCTCCAACTTCATATTTAGTGGCTTCAATCTTCTCATCCAACTCTTAGCAAGAGAGCAAATAAGTGTATGTCCAGAAAGGTCTAAATATTCCTTTTGAACTAGATCATTTGGCCCTTAAAGCCTGACTCGTCTGCTGCAGCTCGCAAACTCTTAAAAATAGACTAAGTAGGAAATTCAGAAATAAGAGCGTCAAATTTAAAGATTCACACAGGTACACAGGCTTATGCAAAAAAACTGCAGAGGTAGGTACGAGCGTTATTTATAATGCAATGACAATATGGGTACAGAATATATTACGGTTGTTGTCTTTGTTCTGCATCAGCTCCTGGGAGGAGATTTAAAAAGGGGGCAGGGTAGATGTAAAATAAAGGAGGCTGGTATTTTCAGTTGAAAGGAAATGTCTTGTCTCTCAAACATGCACAAAATATATAAATAATCACAAACTTACATACACATTCATTTTATGGACGCACACAGACACACACACACACACACACACACACACACACACACACACACAGAGGCCTACAGGGTGTGCCCAGCATCAGCGAGAGCACTCTGTGCCTGCTCTCTTCCTCCTGGTGCCCTTATTGGTTCCTGCCCAATCCGGCCATCCAATCACATCAGGCAGAGCGAGTCTGTGCATAGACTTGCAAATAATCTGCAGTTTTACAATAACACCACCACCATTATCTCGGTTTCTTTCTACGTTTGTATCTCACTCCTCCAAAAAGTGGTGAATGTAAATTTCCTGCCAACATCTTACAAGTAACATATCATTGTACCCTTCCTTTTGTATACTACACAGTATATATCTATATACAGTACACCCTATATCATATATACACATTATTCTATTTATGTAGTTTGGCAAAAATGCATCTGTAAAAACTGTTGTTGTTTTCCTGAGCCTGTCATTTAGTAGAGTAGAGGCTTATAAAGCTGTAGTGAATTATTAAGCAGGGTGAATTATGGGGCTGGAGCGAGTGAGCGAGAGAGGGAGACAGAAAGAGAGAGAGGTCTGGACAAAAATAGGTCAACCTAGCAGTGGCAACCCAGGGAAGTAGAAATGATTCTCTCTCTGAGGAGGAGCTTTATGTGCACGTGCATGTGTATGTGTATATATGTGTGTGTGTGTGTGTGTGTGTGTGTGAGTGTGAGTGTGTGTGTGTGTGTGTGTGTCAGGGGAGGCTGCGTATTTGTCAGCAGCTCATGGTGTAATGCTAATTCACATCCTACAACAAAGCAATTTAAGAAGAAAGGTCCCCCCGCAAGCCATGAAGGAGAGCTAAATGTCAATACACAAGTATTGTCCGAAAATTAAGTATACTCTGGAGACATCGGCACGCACAAATAATATGAGGTGTGACACAATTTGCATTAATATAGTTATGATATTTAGGTTGTTTTTACAGCTTTCATCAACCTCAGTGGTGGAAAGTAACCAAGTACCTTTATTATATTTATTATATAAGTTCTTTACTTAAAGGACCAGTGTAACAATTAAGGGGATCTATTAGCAGAAATGGAATACAATATTAATAACTATATTTTCTTTGGTGTATAATCACCTGAAAATAAGAATTGTTGTGTTTTTGTTAGCCTAGAATGAGATGTTTATATCTATATAGGGAGCGGGTCCTCTCTTCACGGAGTCCGCCATGTTGCACCGCCATGTTTCTACAGTAGTACAAACCAAACTGTTAACCTTTCCTGCTTGGGTCAGAGTCGATAACGTTACTCGCTCCCGTTGTGGCCACCGCTCTTTCTTTCTTGCTGCTAATAGATCCCACAAAATGTTACACACTGACCTTTTAAGTAGAAATTTGAGGTACTTGCATCTGACTTAAGTATCTACTTTACACGTCTACTCCACTACATATATTTGACAGGTATAATTACTAGTTACTTTTCAAATCAAGATTTTACATTAAAGATTTAACCACTGGTTCCCAGTCTTTTTGATTTGTGACTCCTATCAAAAATCAGTGTCTAGTCGGGGCTCCTTGTCACACTTCACATGTCTATGAATTGATATCAGTTCCACCAAAGAGACATTTCCCCTCTAAACTTCCTAGATGAATTCATTTAACTAACCATTCAAGGCCCAAAGAGGTTCAATTATCCAAAATTTAAAAAAAAGAAAGAAAAGTCCAACAAATGTAAACAGATTAATGTAGCAGAACTTTGTTTTATCATCTTTCCAAATCATCTCACAACCAGTCAGATTTATCTTGTGACTCTTAGAAGGGGCCCGAACCCTAGGTTGGGAACCACCGGATCAAACTACCAAACTGTTTATAAAGTAGTTCAAACTTGCTCCACCTCGACCAGCTACAACAGGAAAATGCTACCTACACATTGATGCATCAGTATTATCATTCTAATCATGTGATATACATGTCATGGGGGCTTTTACTTTTGATACTTAAAGGCAGAATGAGTAGGATTTTCCTAAACAAAAAAAAATTATAGACTGATACAAAAAGAATCCCTCTCAGTTATCACTTATGACCCACTAGAAGTTTGTGTCTGTATCTGCAGAGATCCTGCAGCCCTCTGCCTGTATTTTCTTGTTTTCTTTTCATTTTGCTGTGTTCGGGTCATTTAGCCTTTGGGCACTGGGCGTGTAGCCCCCGGCCACAGAGCGCAGGGTGTGACGGCTGGACTCTACTATAAAAACGTAGCAACCAAGTGCCAGATCGTAAGCACGCATCCTAGAGGAAGCTATGAAAACGGAGGATGCGGTGCAGAAAATTGCAAGGTGAAACACCACGCAAACAAAGCTTGTTCCAAAACAAGAGTTCATCTGGGGTTGGCTTTCACCCGCTGGCGAGCACCGTAACCCTCATTGAGCCGGGGCGGGTTTGCAAACCGCACCACACAAATCCTACACATTCTATCTTTAAAGTATATTTAGCTGATAAACGGGACATGCAGGACTTTTATATGTAATGGAGGACTTTTAGAAGATCTGAGTACTTCATACACCACTGCCAACCCCATGGACACAATATACTGTATATACTGTATATATCCCGGTCTTGCTCTTGACATAGAAGGTGTGATGTGTATGTGAAGGTTTATACTGTCAATTAAAAACACAGAATTTGATAGATATAGATAAGTAGAATGATATGCTTTAAACCTAGATTTAAACTTCATTCTTTTTGATGCATTGTTCATTGAAAATAGTTTCTATTTCGTAGGACTACTCAGGCAGATGGAGCTGCTCCAAGTTGCTCTAATCACTCCTCAATTCAATGAGGAACTAACAATTCAGCATTTTAATTAGAAACAGTTGAAGTGGTAAAGTTGAACCAGATGTTTTCAGATGTTCAGATCTTCTGATTCTTCAGCGATTTAGAATTAGTAACATCTGAGTATTCAGTGTAGATTTTTATTTTGTATTTTGAATCAGTACAGCACCACAGTGCAGTGTGTGATCCTAACTGACAGCTTTAGATGGTATTTTAATTGAAGTAACAGTTTATGAGGCTCATGTAGGATTTTGTGACTAGAGCCTCCTTCTCTATGTGAAGTACAGAAGGGAACACAGGAGGAAAGAGGGTGTATGACATGACATAACATGACATATGAGGGTGTCTTTAGCACTATCGCCTCCAGGATGTATATGGTTAAACTTTTTAGGTTGTTTTAAACTTTTAGATAATGCCAAAACTTTGAAGTACACTCTTGTATAAAATATCATTGTATGCAGTAGCATTAAGATTTCCCTTAACTGGAGCTTTGCCTGGCCCTAAACATGAAAAACAACCCCAGGCTAAAAGTACACAAACGTATGTGACCATACTTTTGATATATCATATAGTGTGATTTTACAGTGAGAAAAAAATACTTCCAGAACAAGTGACACCTCATGAGCTCCCAAAGGGAAAAAAAGCTCACCTGCATTCACCTTATCAGCAAGGCTGCAGCTTCCATTGAGGACATCGAGGTCAGTAATATCTCTGGAAATTTGGAAGGTTGATAATGGCATGAAATTCATATTTTACAAATGTTGGATTTTCATATATTTTTTAGAATGAACTTGACAGCAGGTCATAATGTTGGCAGATAACATTTACAGAAAGTTTAACTGAACAGTTATATGAATAGATAAACTGTGTAATTCTTTTAAATCCTCAGAAAAAGTTACAGAGCTTGGTTGGTAGAGAGTCAAAACATTCTCAAGTGGGTGGGGTTGTGCTGGGAAATTTGGACTTATGACCTCAGTAAGCTTGGCTACAGCCCTGCTCATTCATGTACCAGTACTTAATATAAATAAGAGATGTTCTGATACCATTTTTTCCTTCCCGGTACCAATTCCGATACCTGAACTTGCAGTATCGGCCGATACTGAGTACTGATCCGATACCAGCGTGATAAAAAAAAAATATAGTTGTCTCGTGTAGTTTGGGGACAGACGATTTAGAGATGAATTTGCGACCTGTACCTTGGCTCCAAATGCTCCATTTAGCAGCAAAATCCCACGTTTTCGACCACCGATGGGTTAGTCGTCCAGAACAATGAATTCCACAATTTTGTTGGTTATCTTTGTCGCTTTTGGGCTATCTTTGTGGAATTTATCTTGTCGTTGGAATGCAGTTTCCTATGTGTGCCGCTGCGGTTCATCCTTTTTCCTTCCCTTTTCCTTGGTGAAGTCGTTGCACTCTTTCGTGTGATGCGTCTTGAAATATTTTATAAAATTGCTGGTGTTGAAATTGGCAACACTAGAACCCCCCCCACCTTCAAAACAGAAGCCTTACATACTGTACATATCACCGTTTTACTTGTTGGATTTTTCACTGTGAAATATTGCCAAATGGCTGACTTTCCCTCGCTCTGACTATTACACTCTCCACTAGCACCGCACTGTTGTTGTTTGCTATCGTCATGTGACAAACTACCTGCGATCAGTTCTTCTTCATTGCTCTAAAACAGTAGTTGTCAGTGGCAGCCATGATACATCCAGGACGATGGCACAGTGAAGGCTACTGTTTTGGAGCAGCAGAGAAGAATTGATCTCTGGTTAAACATGTTGATTTTTTCTGGGTTAATAAATGTTGGTATCGGATCGGTGCATAGACTGGCGTACTTGCCAATACCGGATCACGAATTTTGGCCAGTATCGGACTCATTTCCGATACCGGTATCATAAGCGGAGTAACTCTAATAAAAATACATACATTTCTCTAATATAACATACATTCATTGCATCATTTTCCAAATCCAGTCATACTGCTTGGTTCAGGTCTCTGATTTACCGTCTATATATAATCTGCTGGCTCCTATAGCTGCTGCTCACATCATAATCCTGCTTGTGCTATACTGCAGCACAGACAGAAGCAGTTCAACGGGAGTTCAGGAGAAGACAGGAGTAGTTTTTTTAGTTTCATACTGTGATTTTACTCCGTTATCAATTTTTTATCATCAGTGGAAAAATTGTCCGTAGAGGAAGAATCCAAGCGTCTTATGAGCCGTCCGTCCTGTTGGGAACAAATCCACCAGTTGTTACCAAACATCTGAGGGTGTTGCCACCGAGCAGAGTGTCACCCCGCCCTGTGTGAGACCGAGTGTGTGTGGAGGGATGAATTCTGTGTGTTTGCATGTGTGTGTTTTTATGAACACACCTTTGTGTGTCTGCGGCTATATATGTGTGTGTGTGTGTACTTATGCGATGAAAACACACACACTTCCTTATCTGTTTTCTGTGAATGTGTGTGTGTCTGTGAAGGGGTGAAGAGGTTTTGTGTGTACGTGTGTATGTGTGTGTGTGTGTAAAAGTGAGAGGGAGAGGGGGAGAGAGAGAGAGAGAGAGAGGAGAAGCATGACCTACATTTGGCAAAGCTCATCGTATGAGCATGAAACTGCCTAACATCACCCCAGAGCTCCTCAGCACAGAGCCACGCGATTGGCTGCTTTCAGCTCCAGCCTGACAACAGCACTGGCATCACCCAGGGGGAGGGGGAAGGGAGGGAGAGAGAGAGAGAGAGAGAGAGAGAGGAGGACATGGGGAGGAGGCACATACATTAAACCCAAAAGAAGAAAAGATGCAAATAGATGATTGGATGGAGAGAGAAAAGAGACAGAGTGTGAGAGTGAGGTAAAGGATCCAATTAGAGACAGTGATGCTTATGAAGGTGTGTGTGTGTGTGTGTGTGTGTGTGTGTGTGCTCTTGTAATACTCATATTTTTGGGACAAAATGCTGTACATTGTCACGTGTGTTTTTTATCACCACCCATTTGGCGACAAAGAGCTGGTTAGGACTTGTTTTTAGCCACGCAAGCAGCATGGCTCTAGGGATGGCAATGTCGGCCGGTCGGTGGGTCGGTCCACCACTTTGGTCCAAACTGAAATATCTCAACAACTGTCTGATGGATTGCGTTGAAATTTAGTACAAAGATTCATGTTCCCCAGAGGGGGAATCTTAGTCCCCCTTTACACCTGGCATTAAAATGCTTCTCTTATTCAGATTGTATCTAGATACAATTTAATCTGATTACATTTACACCTGTCATTTACTGTCCCTGACCGTCTCCGGAGGTGGTTTGCCAATCGGATCACAATCTGTCCTCAGTGCGTTTTGGGTGCGTTTACTTCCATGTGATTAAGCACTATCCAATTGCATCCTATCACCCAAAATGTATTTTTCATGACTTTGTTGATCTCCTGACTTTTCCACTGCTACCATGAAGTTCACATTTGTGGTTTTGGGTGAAATGTCTCAACAGCTATTGTACAGATTGCTAAGAAATTTGGTGCACACATTCATGTCCCCCTCCGGATGGATTGTAATAACTTTGGGGAACCCTTGACTGTTCATCTAGTGCCATCATCAGGTCATATTTTGAATTTGTCCAATACTTTGTTTTATGACTAAATACCTGCAAAACTAATGACATTCCCATCAGCCTCAGCTGTACTTTGTGTTTAGTGCTATTAGCAAATGTTAGCATGCTAATACGCTAAACTAAGGTATTGAACATGGTAAACATTATACCTGCTTAACATCAGCAGCAACTTCGTTAGCATTGTCATTGCAATTCAAGCTGGCAAGGGCTGTCAAAGGTAACACGATAATAACTCGTTAACGCAAATTCGATCGCCACCAATTTCTTTAATGCATTAACGCGTCTTGCGATTTTTAGGTTGTAGTGGGATTTAAAGCTAGAGTGAAGATACTGTCATCATATGAAACAAGACAACCTAAGGAATCCATTGATACCAACCATGTCATACTATCTTATCGCAAAGGAGTCTAAATAACGCTCCAAAGTTATGCTAAATTTTGGCGAGAAAAACTGGCATGGCCATTTTCAATGGGGTGCCTTGTTCTCTGACCTCAAGATATGTGAATGAAAACGGGTTCTCTGGGTACCCACGAGTCTCCCCTTTACAGACATGCCCACTTTATAATAATCACATGCAGTTTGGGGCAAGTCATAGTCAAGTCAGCACACTGACACACTGACAGCTGTTGTTGTCTGTTGGGCTGCAGTTTGCCATGTTATCAGTTGAGTATATTTGTTATGCTAAATGCAGTACCTGTGAGGGTTTCTGGACAATATTTGTCATTGTTTTGTGTTGTTAATTGATTTCCAATCATAAATATATACATATATTTGCATAAAGCAAGCATATTTGCCCACTCCCATGTTGATAAGAGGATGAAATACTTACTTACTCCAAATTAAATTAAATATTTTAATTCCCACAGCCCTAATGCTGACGCTAGCATGGCTGTAGTCTGTTAGACATGCATTCATACCAGATCAGGTGGGACGGCGAAAACGCAAGTCTTCCCATTCATTTTGAATGTGGGTAGTGCGTTTGGGCTGTGGCGGCTGCGGGGGGTGCCAAAAAAATCCAGCGGCCTGCGGCAGAAAAGTAGAAACAGAATCAACGCCACCCAACGTCACACTGCGGTGGCCAATCATGTAGCTGGCGATCCAGAGCTGTACAATCCAGCAATGAGGGAACAAAAGACGTTAATCGTCACAGTTAATGGGCCATTAAAGTGACTCTCCCACACCACCGCACAAACCTGCGGCAAATCGCTGCAACGCCTGATCTGGTGTGAACGCAGCCTTAGGTAGGCTGGGGGTAGGCATATAGTTTCCAGGGAATAAATGTAAGTCCATGTAATGTCCTCCTAAATGACAAAAACAAGTTTATGTGTGTGTGCACTCGGTCCTATATTTGTGTGTTTGTGCGTAGATGCTGAGTTTGGCGTCTTTGGTCATGTGAGCTGTCACAATAGAAAGGGGATTTGTAGCACGGCATCTCTAGAACTGACACACACACACACACACACACACACACACACTCCCTCTTCTGCCTCTGTGTCCCACTGTCTGTCTGTCTCTCTCTCTCTCTCTCTCTCTCTGAGATCCCCAGGCACAAGGCATTATGGGAATCACTCTGGCATGGCTCTCGCTCTTCACAGCTTTAATCTTTAAGTTGTTTCCATAGAAACGACTTCGTTCAGTCAGTTGATAACTGTTGGAAGGTTTCTAAAGCTATAGAAGAATGTCCTCACCCAACATAAACCTCCCCCACAACCCGACAACAGAGCAACGTCTTAGTCACTGTAGACTCATTGATCCATTAATTATAAATAATGAAGAGTCAGTATTGATGATGCCAGGCACGCAGGACCAAAATAACTGCATCCAGTTGATTTTTTTTTTTTATTCCCGGGGTGAAGATTATCTACCGTTCACTACAAATTACATTAATGTGTCACCACAGCTATTAGTTCGTAAACGGTGTTATATTTTAAGAAAGGAGGCTTAGAGTTTATAAAATGATAGCTAAGTCACAGCTCACCTGCTTCTAGGAGACAAAGCAGGTGACATTTGGTCGGTGATGTGTTTAGTGAACTCGCAGCCCATCTTGGGTTATTTCAGGTTGAGGTAGCAGCAGCCGACCGCCTCCTGTCGTCAGGTACAGCATGTTGGTGTTTCCTCAGTTGCCTCAGAAGCCCTTTCCCCTCCCTTTCCTTCACTCCCTGTCTCTCTCCCTGTCTTTCTCTCTCTATATATATATATAAATACACTATCTATCATGTCTGTCTCTCTCTCTCTCAGGCTGACATGTCTTCACACACACACACACACACACACGCACACGCACGCACGCACACACACACACACACACCGCTTAGAAACGGAAACATACTAATGTAAAAACACATGCTTTTAATTTGAAAGGCTGGATTAACAATTAATAGACACACACACACACAGGCACAGATATGCATATACCTGAACATGCACACACACACACACACACACACACACACACACACACACACACACACTCACTCACACTATGACCAGCGGTAGGAGTCTTCCTCAACACACGCACAGCAGGAGATCGCCCCATCCCTGCATATGTGCCGGTTTCCATGGAGACACGCAGTTAAAAATAACATGGGCGATGGCTTGTCTCGTGCCATTCCACCAACATGGCTGAAGCATTCATAAACACACACACACACACACACACACACACACACACACACATGCAGTGGCACAGAATAATGCTGGCTGAAGTGTGTTTGACAAGCACACACACACACAGAGAACAATATGAAAACACACACACACTCATCATTGTTGTCATGATAGTGGCGTTTATTCCCGCCCTCCTGCCGCTGGTCTATACGGAGATGATATCAGATGTTATGTTATGAGATGAAAACAAAACGCCTCCTGTAGTGCTGTTAACTAAACGGTTATAGACTACTTTATGTTGAGTTACCTTAGTTAGTTGAGAACAACATTATTTGTGGGCTTTAAGGATTATACTGGCATTATTATGTATTTGTATTATTGAAAGCAAAGACCAAAACCAACAATAAACTATATTTTTGTATCTGTTAAAATGGTCACTGTGTCAGATTATGTGATTATAGAGTCATATATTCTTGCTGTGACTTGGCCGACGTTGGCCCGTGACTAATCTTGCCGTCTTTCATAACCATAGACCGTATATAAAGATGGACGACGCGTCTCTACTTCCTCCCACTGTACCGAAGTGAAGCCAAAATATCCCGAATATGGGGGCTGCCATCTTGAGATTTTGACGTCACTTGGAGCCAGAGTCTGCGCAGTAGTGATCGGGCGGTGGAGCCGCAGTATCGCGGTCACCCGCCCGAACCAATCGCAAGCTGAACGCGGCCGCAGCTTGTCAGCGAGAGAGACTCACAGCTGCCAATCATGACGTCTCACCCCCTTTTTATAGCATCAAATAACTAATTAAAACCAAATTTATCAGAAAAATGAACACTTGAACATACATCAGCATGATGAGAACTACCTAAAATGACAGAAACCATTTTTGGGAATAACTTCGACGTGTTCTTTTACTTTTCAGTTTGGCCCATGTCCCATCCACTAACATGGAGGTGGCGGGCTTTCTGACCTATACTGCAGCCAGCCACCAGGGGGCGATCAAGATGTCATGTCATCCATCTTCATATACAGTTTATGTTCACAACATACAAAAACTCTGACACACTACTTTTTTTTGCCAGGACGTCATGAGGCGTCAGTCTTCCAACCACTCAATGTCAGCATTCACACACACACATTCATACACTGATGGCAGAGGCTGCCATGCAAGGTGCCAACCAGCCCATCAGGATCTAATCTAAATACTCATTCACACACCGATGGCACAGCCTTCGGGAGCAATTTGGGGTTCAGTATCTTGCCCAAGGACACTTCGACATGCTGACCGGAGTAGCCGGGGATCGAACCACCGATCATCCCATTAGTGGATGACTCACTCTACCTCACAGCCGCCCCACCCCAGTAGTAGACTATGATACACTATACGGGATACAACGACACCCGTTTTCAATGCCGGTGCACTACACCTGTCAGGTTGAGCTATTATCAGGCTGATGTTGTGTAGTCTGGTATTAGTCTGTTTCTCAACACTTAGTAACTTCCCTACTGTCTGTGGCTTTCAGCCCTGAGCCCATTCATTTCTACTGAAGATGTAAATCTGGACTCACAAATACAATTTCATCTTTTAAAAGACTCAGTATGTCCCTAAAACAGCTGGGTACTGTAGTTTTTAACAAATGGAGTAAAGGAAAAATTGGATGATCTATTCCCCACTCTGCCTCATGAAGGCTACTGTATGTCACACAGCTATTACAGCATGAAAGTATTATGATGTTTTAAAGGGTCAACGGACAAAGAGAACCTTTGATTCAGAGTAGTGTCTGTTTATCAAACAGAAAGAAAGAAACAGAAGCTAAAGACAGCAGATCCAACACTGGGAGCTGACATATGGAGTCTCAAACCGAGAGAGGAAACCAGCTCCTGTATAGTATCAGTCTAAACGTCACACGACAGTCAAAAGATGTCTTTTGTCTGATTTGTGATCTGAAGTAGTTGTTAGGGAAGCTAGAAACATAGAGGAAGGGATTTGTTTGTTCTATTCTAGTGATTGAGCTATTCACTAAAATCCATGTTAACTAACTTATGCAAGCAGACAAATGTACAGCGTGTCACTTACCATTCATAACAGTTAATCCAAACCCAAAGACCCCATGTGACACTGGCTGTGTTCGAAATCGCATACTAACATACTGCTCATACTAAGTATACTTTAGTATGTAGGGCGTTCCTACTGCATACTATGTGGCTTTTTGTATACACTAGATTAGCAAGAATTTATGAGTATGAGACAATAAGAATTTTGACGGATTAATGCTAACAGTGAAACGGTTAAAATAAATATTAAAAATTAAATAAAAAAGATGAGCAAAATTCAGAGGAGCGGCTTGTCACTTAAAGGAGAAAAGCTGGTTCACGGACAAATAAACTGTACACACACTGCACTGTATACGTTCACAGCTATAAGGTTACTGATAACTTCATATTCGTCATAACACACACACACACGCTTTGTCTCTCGACCGGACACTCGCTAACGTTACACTGGGCTTGCAATACAAGGGCAGACACCCTGACAGAGTAGGCCAGACAGACACATAGCTGACAAACTTGCAGCTAAACTAAATGATGCAGTGGAGACTTTTACTGAGAAAGTGGCTGCATGTGTCGACAACAATACACGCAGCATTATGGCTGCTACAGTAACTCAAGTGAACTGGGGCTCAGATTTCTGTTTTGCACATACACTGCAGCTGCCGATAAACATATTTGTCAACCCTCTCGATTTTCCCGGGTGATTCACGTTTTTCATTGCCCTCTCCCGGTTTCCTCCCGGGTTCACAATTCTCCCGTATTTCTTCCAATTTATGGATAATTTTCACACTTTTTTTTCCTTTTCATTATCTTAGCCTGTTTCTGGAACTGAACAGTGTGTATAATCCATACTGTTTCCACCCGGACGACAATAGAGATACACCAACTGTCGTTTCCCGGCGGAAGAGAGCAGTCTATGCTCGTGACACAGCGCAGTTTGAGCTCATGTTTAAGCTGCGCTCGCCACAGCGTGCAGCGCCTGAAGTTGGGCTTTGCTCGATGCAGCGAAAAGCAGTCGTGGTATGGCGCAAGCCATTGGAAATAATAGGTTTCAGAGCGCAGTGGTGCCGTTGTTGCATTGTCTGAAAGGACCTTCAGTGAGTGAGAGAAAGAGAGAAATGGAGAGTACTGAGAAAATGAAATACTCAAGCAAAACTAAATAAAAATGGATGAATATTAGTTTATGCTAGAAATTCACACACCAAGTTCACACCGGAGGGGCAAACTATTCAGTTTTCTTTACTGGGAGTTAAAGGTTAAATCAAAAGTTTAACATAAAAAATGCTGTTGCAGTGAACTTATTATTTTGTTATTTTCACTCTTTTAAAGTCACCAGAATATAGGAAAAAGGGTGTCTGAAACTCAAATTTTTCTGGGGGAGGACCTCCAGACCCCCACTTGGCAAGTATGGCGATAAATGATAAACCTGTTTGTGCATTTATCATTGCCGCTGGGTGGCTTGTTAGGCACTTCAACCTTACAGCACTAATGCAAGGCACTAATCTTGTCGGTTAACAGTTAATGATCGGTTAATGAGTGTCGGCTATTGGTCAGAATAAAAATTAAAAAATCAGCATCCCACCTGGACATATTCATCCGCCCCAACATGCACTGCAGCTCTTCAGACATGTCCAATAGCGGACTGTGAGGCAGATGGTTTCAATAATTAACCGTTGGATAAAATAATTACGAACGATGGTGAGTGACGTTAAGGAACAGTTAAGAGGAAAAAAACGCATGAGCTCATATACATAATGTACTGCAGAAAACATTTAACACTAAAATGTTTAATAATTTTAATTTGCCTTAAAGTAATACTGGAAAATATTAAATTGAGGGGAAGAGGTGATGTTGATTTACATTTGTGATAAACAATGTTCATTTAATGGTAGCTTGGACCGGTAACGTCGTGATCGATAGTCATGTGATGCAGAGAATATTGCTCGACTTCAATGTGAACAGTCTACTGGTAATGGCATACTTAAGCGTCTTAATAGGAAGTATGCAGGACATACTGATTGAGTATGTAGTATGCATTATGTTAGTATGTGATTTTGAACACAGTCAATGTATGTGTGCGGGTGTGTGTGTGTGTAAATTCATGCTAATTTGTCTGCATGTTTCCAAACAAATACACTGTTCAGACAAAAGACGCAGGAATTACTATCGACCAATTAGGATAGAATAGAAACTGTTTTCCTGTAGTTTACGCTACTCTATTATTCTCTCCATATTTCCTTCCCTGATTACTGCCTCTTTAGGAACAATGCTGCAATATTGATGAGGATTGGGGAAATACAGAAGCCTCACAAAGGTTTGAGCAAGGAGAGGAGGCCCTACAACAACATGAGATGATAAAACATTGATCTGCTGCTGCTGCTTTTCTCCACCAACAGAAATGTGGGATTTGGACTTGTTCTGATGTTTTTGTGCCTCACATTGAGTGCAAAATATATAGGTTTTAAACTATTCTCTTCCAAACAGCGACAAAATATGTTTCTTTTGTCAAATTGTTTGTGTGTATTTGACTAAGCACTACTACGTGTGCAACTGAGCCAAAAACTTATAATTTACTGAGGTTAAAGACTAAAGTTAACAGAACATATACAGGCTTGGTAACCAATTACACTTAATATTTACGTCTCCCCTTTGTAATTTCATTATTGCTACTTCCACGTCTTGGTAAATACAGCTATTGGCTTTTCGACACCAATCTCATGACTGTGCTAAAGGAATAGTTTGACATTTTGGGCTTATTCACTATCTTGCAGAGATTTATATGACAAGATCGATATAACTCTCAGATCTGTCTGGTAAATATGAAGCTACAGCCAGCTTGGCTCTGTCCAAAGTTAAAAAAATCCACCTACCAAGACCTTTAAAGTTCTATTTAACATTTTATATCTTGTTTACAACACATGATATTGTTACACCTGTTGTATCGAGTTGTCTTTTAGAGGACCTATTAGGCTTATTTTCAGGTGCATACTTGTATTTTGGGTTTCTACTAGAACATGTTTACGTGGTTTAATGTTCAAAAACCGACTAGGACTGTGTATTGGCAAGAATCTGGTGATGTGATACGTATCATGATACAGCGGTAACAATTCAATATATTGAGATATATTGCGGTACTGTAAGCAAGGCAATATATTGCTATTTTTTTCAAATCTAATTTTGGGAAAACTATCATAGTATAAAGACACACCACCATACAGTATGTACTGTATAAAATCTGAGTTAAAAAAGTCACTATGTGAAATGGCTACTTGGGGACTAACATCATCACACATGAATACTGTTGGACTCATTGGATCCACAAGAGTCTCAGCTTTACTGTGATACCCGATTTATGTATTTCAAAGACTGTTTAGGGACCCTAGTATGCAGAAATATTCAAACACATCATTTTAGAATAGGTGAAAGTAACACATTTGTACTGCAAGCAAAATAAACTACATGTTTTTTGCCCAAAACTGCATGTGATTATCATAAAGTGGGCATGTCTGTAAAGGGGAGACTCGTGGGTACCCATAGAACCCACGTGACATGCAAGTATGACATGGTTGGTATCAATGGTACAGGTTTGTAAAAGTGTATTTCAAGTGACTTAAAAGATGATACTGATTAAGTGATTTGGCCTAAGCTCCCCAGACAGGACAAGCCACTATCCAAGAGGCTCTGATGCAGCTCATATGCGGTTGAAAGGTCTGTGATCCGGCCGTGATGTTTCATACATCACTCAATACCACGACTGACAAACAACCCCAGGGACGACGAGCTATTAAAGGCCTCCCAGCAGTCCTGTTTAGACAAACTGCTGCAAATAACTGAGACAAGCCACAAGGAACGTCTGCACAATTAATATTCACGATTCCTTAGGTTTTCTAGTTTCATATGATACCAGTATCTTCACTCTGGCTTTAAAACCGATCCTCCTACAACCTCCGAAAGTCAGAATAGCGACCAGGTCCGCCGGCGGGCTGTCAGATTTTTAAGAGGTTAATTAAAAATCAATACAGTGTTTTGGAGAATCGATACAGAATCGCAAAACTTAATATCTCGATATTTTCTTACACACCTAATACCAGCTGTGCTGCAGCACCAGCTGGCCTTCTCTGTTGTGATTGGTCAACCAAATAAAACTCTTCAGACTCCGCTCCAGCTCTGCTCTAACTAGCTTTGTTCGAGGACGTGCCAAACTAGCCGCTAGGCAGGTACTATGCAAATATGTTACTTGGTGACATCACCAGGCAGGGCAGTGTTACTGTGGGGGAGAGTAACTCCGTTTGGTGTGGATTTTGGGCTTTGTAACTTTGCAGACCTTTTACAAGCACAAAAAAAACATTTAACACACTAAAGGAAAGGGAAAAAGCACAAAAGCATAATAGGTCCTCTTTAACACTGTTGTACAAAAACCGAAGTGTAAAAACAACACGTTGTGGTGTTATGGGGGTGTTATGCCGATCATTTATTGGCCAGGCCGAGTACCCGTGGACAGAGTCAAGCTAGTTGTTTCCCCCTGTTGCCAGCCTTTGTGCTAAGCTAAACTAACCAGCTGCTGGCAGTATACAGTATTTACTGTACAGATCTGAGAGTGGAAACAGTCTTATCATTTAACTCCAACTGTAACTCCTTTTCCCCAAAATGTTGAATTATTTTTTCTAAGTATGGAGCTGGAGCCAGGAGACAATTAGCTTATCTTAAGACTGGAGGCTAGAGGAAAGTTAGCTTGTCTCGACCCAAAGTTAAACAAAAGCAACATATTGATTAGTAAACTTTAAAAATGTGTTGGTACATGACATGAGAGATAGTGATATTGACTGCATAATCTAATTTTTAAAAAAAAGCAAATAAACTTATTTTCCAAAATGTCAAACTATGCCTTTAACAAAAATCGGAGAATGGATGAGAGGTCCACTACAATGGCAGTGCAGCATTTCCAGCCATTAATTAACAAAATGCTGCTTTGTTCCACAGAATAGTGACCTTATTTTCTCCATCAAGATGTTTACTGCAGAATGCACACTTTGGTTGACTTGTTTTTCAGTTGGATCATCCCTTCTTTCAGTCTTGACATATAGAAACTATGTGATAAACATATGGCAGCATTCACAAATCCACTGAGCACTTACAGTCCACACATACCGTACATACAGCGTTGTCTCTGAACCTGTGTAGTGTTCATGCTGGGCCACTAAGGGGCAGCACAGGAGCACTATCACTGGAGTCTGGTAATATTGAGTAAACAGCATGTGCAGAGCCAGGAAATAATCCCTTGAACATTTAACCTGCTGTTATGTTGTTGATATTTTCTCTGGCTCGTCGGGCTCACTGTGACGTGGTGGCTGCTATAAATAAGACTTTTGGATTTATTGACAGACACTGTGACTCACCTCTGCTCGCCGTTACAGAAAGCCCTCAAACCCTTATAGAAATGTGCACACTGTCACACACACACACACACACACACACACACACACACACACACACACACACACACACACACACACACACACACACACACACACACACACACACACACACACACACAGACTTGTTATAACATGAATGTTGCGTAGGTCAGAGGGGCAGAACAGAGGGATTGAGGAGGGAGGCTGAACAATAGTGCAGGTGTGCAGCTGGGTAAAGGGAATGGGGGTAGTATGATTTATTCATTTTGTGTGAAAGGAGGACACGGACAAAAATATAGAGACAAATATAGAGAGGAACAGAGGGGGGCAGGAATAGATGTATTTTATACAAATCTAAAAAAGATTCCTACATTAAAAACAAGCCTGTAAAAGTGTGTTTTAAGTGACTTAAAAGATGATACTGATTAAGTGATTTGGCATAAGCTCCCCAGACAGGACAAGCCACTATCCAAGAGGCTCCGACGGAAGCTCATATGCGGTTGAAAGGTCTATGATCCGGCCGTGATGTTTCATACATCACTCAATACCACGACTGATGAACAACCCCAGGGACGACGAGCTATTAAAGGCCTACCAGCAGTCCTGTTTAGACAAACTGCTGCAAATAACTGAGACAAGCCACAAGGAACGTCTGCACAATTAATATTCACGACCCTCCCGTTTGCGCTGATGTTGACCACTGCGGTGAAGCGCATGCAGACACGTGGAGGCTTCGGTTCGCATGTGTGTGCGCAGATATTTTTCGGTGTGTCTGTGTCGTTCCCGGCCACGGCGGGAGGCTGAAAGCTCCTCGAGCAGACTGCCAGCTCCGCCAGCTCTACTCCAAAATCAGTGAACTGCCAGAGCTCCAGATTACAGCAGATTACCGGGCAGGGTGCTCGTACACTCTCTCTGTCTGTGTGTGTGTGTGTGTGCGTGTGTCATGCTGTTTATTTTGCAACCGCATGGGAATGTTGACAAAGACAAAGTTTCCTTGATGAGGACACTGAATGATATTGAGAATAATTTGCTTTCAGATTTTCGTCCAAATTTGGCCTCATTGTTTTAAGGATTATTTGACTGTAGAAATAAATGCTTTTACACCAACGTGGTCAGGTGTTCTCACACACACACACACACACACTTAGATCATCACTCTTTGGTGGCAGCAATAGAAAGATTGAACACGTGATACATATTCCCAGCATGTGGTGGATTAATACATTAATACTTTGTGGCTGAACCCCCCTCCCTCCACATATTACTGCATCATAAAGAGATTACAGTCAGGGACAGGCCATGCCCAGGCAGGACCCTACCATCTCATACCGGCGGACGGGGGTGACTCAGAGAGACAACAGAGACAGGACAGAGAAATGTTTTGAGTTTGTGATGAAGCATAGGTGCATCATTCCTCGCGACTGCCATGTAGCTCTCAGAGAGGCCAAAGTGAAAAATCCACATGACAGGTGGACAAAAGGAGAACTAGTTCTTTACCGTGACGTGTTGGGTCGGCTGAAGGGAGGAGAGAGCAGGGACAGCAGGTGGGTGGGTGAGGAGGTGGAGGGGGGAGGGCCCGTGTCTGCAGATGTTGCTAGTCTGGATGTTGGACTTGCACAGGAATGTTTCAGGAAGGTCTGCAGGAGTAAATAAGGAGGCGTTATTGACAGACAGATGACAAGGAGTCTGCAGGAGGAAGGGAGGAGCGACACAGAAAGACAAAAAAGAGGAGAGGAAGAAGAGAGAGTAGACAGCTGCTGACCATGGCTTTGGCTTGTCTCGGTCTAGGCTGCGTCCCTGTGCGATCCAAAGGTACTGTCTACTCTGTAGCATCAGTGAGTTCATTACCTGTTTAGTTCCTGTTCCTTAGTGTTTATACTGTGAAATACTTTTAATTAAGACAGGAATGTGGCTATAGTGTCACTGTGATGATGACGACACTGTGGCAATGTTATAATATCAGCTCACTGTCATTCTGTCGGTTACATTACAACAAATCCTAAAACAACAGTTATGTATGATATCGTACGAAAAGTTATTCCTCATTTTTGGAGCATTTTCCTACGAATGTCCAGCAACACGTGTCAATTTCTGCTCGTTAAATGCATTAAGTCCTTTCAAAATACACTTCTGTCTTCACAGGAAACAACTTGGTTAGGTTTAGGCAACAAAACTACTTAGTTACGTTTAGGAAAAGATTGTGGTTTGGCTTAAAATAACACTAGAAGTGGCATAATTTGAGTACGGAAGTTACGTGACAAGTCAACGTTGACTTCTGGTTTAGCACGGGGTGCGTCTGATGTTTTTTGATCCACCCATCCACCCCGACCTCCTCAGCGTTTCTCGCTCTTTACACTTCCTGGTTCACCATTATGTGGATCACATACAAACTGATTTTGTGGGATATATACAAATTACAGTGCATTACTTTTCGTAGGTATAGCCACGAACGGTGTATGAGAACACTGTACATTGTGCTAAGCCTAATCACAACAGTCATACAGTCAACAGTGCATTTTCAATGAGATGCTATTTTAGCTAACTGTCAGTGTATGTGCACACTACAGTGTTGTGGGCACGAGGTCGTTTTATTATGAACTTTTTTATGAAATTATGTAAGATGAAAAGTGTCAAACACAATACCAAAGTTCATATCAACGATATCAACTATATCAGGCTGAATTTTAGAATATTTTGTATTAAATGATGCAAAAGTCATCTAGAATATTTTCATTTGATGGAACGGTGCATCCATAAAAAAAAGGTCTTGAGATTAAGTATTTCACTAATAGTTTGAATATTGTATTTCACAGTGTAAACATCTCGAGCTGAAATTAATAGTCAATTAATGGATACGTTTAGAGCAGACAGAAAATTAACCTGTAACAATTTTATAATTTTTTACCAATTAATCGTTCGTCAGTTTTCTTAATCGTTTTGTCATTTTGAGAATATTTAAAGGTTTTCTTAGTCTTCTAGTAGTAAACTGAACAGTATTTTGGACTGTTGTGGGAACCTGTGATGGGCTTTTATCAATATTTTGTACCAATTTATTGATCGATTAACCAAGAAAATAATCTGTAGCTTCAATGAAGAGTTAACGAGGTGATACAGAACATACTGTACATGAAACTGTCAGACAGTGTGGAATAAGGTCATATATTTAAGGGAGAAGTGGATGTTAAGCTTTGATTATGTATTTTGTTGTGTGCTCAGCCAGGGGGGGAGTTAATGTAAAACTACTATTCCTGAATTAATGTGTCTGCAAAAGTTGCAACAGTTTGAAACACTGTGGCTGAAACTACATGCTGATATCAATATAGTACTGATGGAGGTGTGACTGCTGAGCTGTTGCAGGCCGACTAACAGTGCACAGTTTTCCCTCTGCAGAACTGGCCAGCTAGTGTTTCTTATATAACAGCTGTCTACTATGACAAGATTCTGCAGCTACTGCCATAGGGAGTGTGCTGCCTGACCCAGATACACCCTAATACATTCTCCACTAATGACTTACATTCACTCACATCTGGACCAGAGAGAGAGAGAGACGGATACAAAATTATATAGCTGTGCCAGGAAGAGAAAGAGCAATATTAAAGCAGTGACATGTGGAGAAGTCAGTGCAAATGTCATGGACGGGTGATGTTTTTTATAGTGTGTTGTTTTACACTACAGTGTGTCCTGTGTGCATATCAAAAGAGTCGGAGCTGTTCAGTGGCTTTCTGTGTTCTGCAACTGAACTTCATACCGTTATTTTATTTATTGTGTTTTATTATAGCTCTTGTTTTCTGTTTCCGTCTTCTTTCTCTTCTTCCTTAAAAGTTGAATCTCAGAAACCATACACATCAACCAAGACTTCCAGATAAAGCTCATTCACTACTCGGGTAAAATTAGACCCATTAGCCAGATGAGACTGAAGTGGTGCCATAAAAAACACTTTCACATTTTAGCCAATAACTCACCAACTGAACATCACACACCTAAAACAGTTGTTAGTAGAGATGGCTCTCCTGACACACACCACATCAAATTCCACAAATGTTGGCCCATTAAGCTTTCTTGATTTTGCAGTGCTTCAGCAGAAAAATACTTGTAACTAATAAGATGTAGCTCTGTATGTTTTCCTGTGCTATGATATGTTACCAGTGAGTGAATTTCCTATGCTTGTGTATCGTGGGTCAGGTTGATCGACATAAATGCCTGCCCACTATCATCCAGCCAGCTCGTAAAGGCTGATGTCTATGGTAAATCTTCTTGAAACTCCCTGTGGGCAGTAGGAGTAGGAGTTTCCATCCGTCTATTGATTCATCCATCTGTCAATCTATCCCTCTATTTTCAAGTCAAGAGCGAGCAGAGCAGCATAAATGTCTTTTCCCATTGAACAGGGCATCCCCAAGCCCTCCCACTCCTCCTGCCAGCTGGGCATGCATTGAACTCCTGCAATGTGGAGGGAGGGACATCCACACCAGGTGCCCAAACCACCTCCAAAAAGCAGTAGTTCGACACAAATGTCCTTGGTGTTGCTGTTCTTTAGATAGTCAGGCTGGTTGTAATTGTTAACACATTGTGTTCTGTTCTGGCACAGGACAACCAAGTTTACCCCTGCAGGCTTGGGCTGATGTGGGCTGAAAATCAGCCTCTGTCAGGAGCTTTTGGGCTAGTTTTGGGCCCCTGGTCTGGTTTGATCATTTTCTTCCTAAAACTCTAGAAAAGGCTTTCCCAAGTAGGCTGAGTAGTGTGACTCAATGACAGTTTGAACACACCTTCCTGCCCTTCTACTCGGGGTATGCTTGACAAGAACTAGAACTATCACATGTAGTCTGATAATGTCAAAAGGCAAACGTGTCTAGCTGTTCCAAACGGCCACACTCGAAGGTAGAGAGAAAGGAGTGAGACATGAAGATAGTCTAAATACGAAGAAAATGTCGTACATTTTCAGAGAGTCTCTCCTGGAAGACATTCGTCAAAAGTAATGGAAATAGTTGTGGAAAGAATGAAAAAAAGAGAGAGCTTGAGAGAGAAGTTTAAATGCTGTCTACTTTCTCAGAACCACCTGGTCGATCACGGCATGAAGTGACAACACGTTCTCATCCCAACTCTTCACATCCTGACACTTTGTCAGACCCCTCGTCGTCATTTTTTGCTCGCAGTAAATGCGTGATTAATGTTGTGAATTATACAAAAACATTTACTTAGGATTAGGCAACAAAACCACATTATTAGTTTTAGGAAAAAACAACATGGTTGGATTTAAAGTTACTGTTTGTACGGTGAAAATGTGACTTGACGTGGTGAACACGGGACATGAACTAACAGTTGATTGTAACGTGAAATTGAAACGTAACGTACGGGACACGAACAGCGGTCTCCTGGATAAAAGCTTTGTGTTTGTTGGACCCGTCCAACTCCCCTTACGCCCGCTCTCTTTAAACTACATCACCACAGTCACTCCAGGCGCACTTTCCCTGAGCATTTACTGTTGCCGCAGATGGGTTTACATTAGGGATGCATCGATACCACTTTTTTCAGACAAGTACAAGTACTTACATTTGGGTATTCGCTGATACCGAGTATTGATACGAGTACTTCTCTGTGCCAAAAGACCCTCGTTAACAGCCAGCTGGAGGGTGTGAGCGACACACGGCAGGCTGGGGAGTCCTGCATACGAGGCGGTGCGCCGCAACCGGCTCTAGGTCAGCTTGGGAAGGCTCGGGGCAAAGGTGCTTCCCGGGGCTGTGGCA
>CAKAOI010025890.1:132940-166362 GCA_916701655.1 Sebastiscus albofasciatus | reverse complement strand
ACCACCTGGTCGATCACGGCATGAAGTGACAACACGTTCTCATCCCAACTCTTCACATCCTGACACTTTGTCAGACCCCTCGTCGTCATTTTTTGCTCGCAGTAAATGCGTGATTAATGTTGTGAATTATACAAAAACATTTACTTAGGATTAGGCAACAAAACCACATTATTAGTTTTAGGAAAAAACAACATGGTTGGATTTAAAGTTACTGTTTGTACGGTGAAAATGTGACTTGACGTGGTGAACACGGGACATGAACTAACAGTTGATTGTAACGTGAAATTGAAACGTAACGTACGGGACACGAACAGCGGTCTCCTGGATAAAAGCTTTGTGTTTGTTGGACCCGTCCAACTCCCCTTACGCCCGCTCTCTTTAAACTACATCACCACAGTCACTCCAGGCGCACTTTCCCTGAGCATTTACTGTTGCCGCAGATGGGTTTACATTAGGGATGCATCGATACCACTTTTTTCAGACGAGTACAAGTACTTACATTTGGGTATTCGTATTCGTCCTGCATACGAGGCGGTGCGCCGCAACCGGCTCTAGGTCAGCTTGGGAAGGCTCGGGGCAAAGGTGCTTCCCGGGGCTGTGGCAAAAGTGTCACCGGGGCGGACTGTCCTTAGTGCGCCCCAGCCGCATCGTGCCCCCAAAGTGGGGCTCGACCGACGTAAAAGGAGCTAGGGGTCTGCGGCGATGTCTGCAACCCACCCGACCCGTCTTGAAACACAAACCAAGGAGTCTAACATACGCGCGAGTCAGAGGGTACAAGCAAAACCCTGTGGCGCAATGAAAGTGAGGGCCGGCGCGCGCCGGCTGAGGTAGGATCGTCGGGCACACCACCGGCCCGTCTCGCCCAAACCGTCGGGGAGGTGGAGTGTGAGCGTGTGTGATAGGACCCAAAAGATGGTGACGAGAGGTTAACATCACGCTGCCGTAAAGTGGTATCGGTGCCGTTGTATCGGAGCCGGTTTGCGAGTGCGAGTACGAGTACATGAGCACAGTATCGGATACTGGTATCGGTATCGGTGCATCCCTAGTTTACATTGTAGTTAATGGAAAGCTCAGTGCATCTCATACACAAGGATGCCTTGTGCAGCAGTATCGAGCGCCGACGGCCATGACAAAGTGTCGGTATTTGACGCCCTGGGAATGAGAAGTGGAAGTGGGCATGAATGTCGGAGTGACGGTTTCTGAAAGTTAGAAAGGTGAAAGGTGTGGGTGTGTGTCAGAAAGGTGTGGGTGGAGGGGGTTTAAAACGCTTCAGTTGGAGCACACGGGCACCTTTAGTCTCCTCACCACAAATGTCTGCCTGTAAACTTTGATGATGTATTACAGGGGGCACTACAACATATTATAGATGCATTCTTCCTTTTTCCCATCCCTCTGTTTCTTTCCATCGCACCTCTCATTCATATTGTTCAGCAACTATGTTGCTGTCTCTCTTTTCTTCCTCTTTTCTATCTACAAATATTTATCACATTTAATTTGACCCTCTTAGACATCTCATGGAGACAGAAGTTTATCATTCTTAGTGTAGCCATGTGAATCTAAACACTTGAGTTTATTAGTGCTTTTCTGTTATTAGATTCATAATCAAACATTTTTCAGCACTAAATCCAAATTGCATCAAAGTTGAAACAGAACTTAACCATTCATTTGCATCGCTGCTGTTTGAACCACTGCTTTTAGAGTGTTCGACCCCTGTGAATTGCTGCATTACTCTCTGTACTGCATTTCTTTATTAAACAGTTTCCTACCTTCTTTTTTTTACTGTAGCTCCTCTCCTCCCCTCTCTTGGTGCTGTTGGCATGCAAGTCCTGATGATGACACTGCAAGTTGCTGACACTGCACCTGCAGATTTCAGGATGAGGGGAAGCAGAGATGAGGGGGATACAGTAAGAAGGAGATTGATGATGAGTAAAAGACAGAAAGAGAGCGAGACAGACAGACTGAGTGTGTGTTAGAGGAGTGTGTACGTGTGCTCAGCCATGTCTGCTCCTGGACGTTAGCGATGGGTAACTCCCAGCAAAAGCTTCATTACAATCGAATGCAGATGAAGAGGAAGAGGAGCAGGACAGCAAGAGCGAGGCGGGACAATGCAGGTAGGGAGGAGAGGTGAAACTCTAAAAGACGCTGAATTAAAGCATTTAGAGTTTCTAACATGCTACTGATTATTTATTTTGGGATATGATTTGTATTGTGGATTCTCTGAGATATTCACTTTGAATCCAGCACTGCATTGTTGAGGTTTTGAGTCTTTTTAGGGCTACGTGAGTTGCCGCCAGAGGGAAGGTTATCGAGGTGCTGGACCGAGTGGTCAAGAGGGAAACTCTGAGACACCCTGTGTGGAACAGTCTGATGTTAAATACTATTTATTTTACATGTTTGTTTAGTGAAGTTGTTGCTGCGGCAATGGACTGTAAAGCTACATGTAATGGAACTTTGCTGATGTTCTGTTGGCTATTCATTTATCTCTGCTTATATACACATTCACATGGATGTTCAGGCTTCACAGTGCAGAATGATTTATGTCCAGAGTTTGACACTAGAAGGCTGTTTTCACATTAATCTGCTGAAGGGGGAAGCTTCTCTGCGCTCACCTTAAATCTGAATTTAAGGCATCTGTAAGCATGATTTTGTGACGTCATAACTATTTTGGAGCCGACTGTGGTGCAGTATGCAACTTAAACAGGTGTGATGTGGAAACATCATGAGACCAGCACACACTATACTTTTCAGTATATAAACAATGTTTGCATCTTCTTATATTCTGGATTTTTCTATGTGGCAGAAGGACTAGATGTGATTTTAAGATTTTTTTTAACCAATAGAACTTTTTTGTGGAAAAAACAGACACAAATTATCATTCAGATGTTTTCTTAAACACGTCTAGAGGGGATCTTTAAGTAAAAAAATCTTTTTGTGATGACATACAGAATAAAGCAGCAGGGAACTTTTAGCTGAGTAGTGCAGTTTTAGCACTACAACTTGATGATAATGATGAGGAGACACCTTCATTGCTGCAGCAAGAGAGCAAGAAAAAATAAGTAGGGAAGGAAGGGACAATGAGACGAAAGATGAGGGAAACAAGTAGGTTGGCAGGCAGTAAAGCCAAACTAACAAATCCACTAATTTAACTGTCACAACAACTAGGTCAGCACCTTGTACAGAGAAACACGTTTGGTTCCAATATTCTACTCCTCCGTCCCTCTTTTTTTCACTCTATCGAAGGTAATTACCACTCACAACCAGGTATAATAAAGTATCGAGGCATGTTTTTTGCAGATTTTGCAGATCTGTCAGTTTAATGAGCAGACTGGCGCTATGCAACTAACACGAGGATCTCCCAGAATCACATTAAACAGCCCAGAATTTCAGCTTTTAGAGAAAGCAAAAAATAACGCTTCATGTTAAATTTATTTTGAATTTGTCTTTAAATTTCTGTCACTGTTTTTCCTCTAATGCATACAGTTTATACTGCTGAGTCTTTGAGTTGTATTTTACAATCATTATCTTCACGATTGTTTAAGATCCAAAGTGTGACGTGCAAAACAAGGCAATAACGTTATCTGTATGTGACGGTTTTTGGGGCAGAACGCTGTGTAATTGTAGTGTGAATAAGCCGGCCTCCTGTGCTTCTTTAACCTTGTAGTTTAAATCGGCCGGATGCTGCTGATGTGAGCTCGCTGATTTAATTGCAGGCAAATACGAGCCTTGATGAGCAATGAAAGGTTGCCTGGCTACTGATGTACAGTGTGGCTTTCAAGGGCACAATTGCATTTTGAATTCTGAGTTAAAAGAGAGGAAATTGATTTCATAATAAAAGCTAAAGGGGCTCTGAGAGCAGATAAGAGAGATGGATAATCACAGTCCTTCTCTCTCTCTCTCTCTCTCTCTCCCTCTCTCTCTCCTCATCTGTAAATCAACCTTTTTAATCTTTTGAAATGAAAGTTAGAGATTCTCAGGTGTACATCATTCATGATGGGGTTTGTTGTGTTTTCTGATGATAATAAATTGTGGTGGATGTGCTGGTGTATGCAGAGTTGCAATAGTGAGGCGTGTTTAGCTGCCACCTGCTGGCATGTCTCAGCCTTGTCTCATGTTTGAATGCACAATATAGAAAGAGGATTCTGACATGCCTCACATCAAACTTTATCAATTTTTTTTGTGTATCAACTTATAACATCACTGTCCTTATTTTCCTTTGTTTTGTGTATGTTCATGTGTTGACTGACTTTAGTGTGAGGCCTCTGTCTGTAGCTGGTACATTGTAAAGCCTGGCCTGGATCTCAGCGTAATGCTGTTTCCTCTCTGATGCTGGTGGAACAGACATGATGTTGGCAGACAAATGTCATATTTAAAGAACCATGTCTTAGAGCAACAATAACATCTTTGGTATTTTCTTTCCAGAACTACTATAACGCTATTTTAAGAATTAATATTTTATATTTAAGACCTAAACCAAACTGAATTACCAACTGGGCAATGTGGGAAACTGAAAAGACACCCAGGTGCCCCAGAAACCACAGGTTAAAAATATATGAATGCTTTGTGACATACAAAGGGTTAACTTGATTAATATGCACCACTGCCCTGTCATGTAGAGGGGTCCTATGTCAAAATGTAGTTGTAAGACCTTTAATAATTTATTTGATGTAATGTTTTTCTGCACATTCCTAAATAAATGTGTCTAATTAAAATACCTCAAACTAATTGACATCCAGCCTACCTGGCAACAGGCAGTGTTCTAATACAGAAGTACTGGTTGGTTTGTGGGTCGGTAGGCAAAATTGTAGTCTGCTGTGTGCTCTGTACTTGCTGCGTTCTTGAGGGTTGTTATAGGAAGCAAAGAGAGCAGAAAGAATGGGGGTTCAGCTCATTTTTTGCCCCCAGACCTGCTAGTTGGTCATATGGCCGTGGGTCTATAATAGGGCTGAAAGGTTTCCTCGAGAAACTCGAGTAACTCGTTAACTAAAAATCATTGGTGCAAATTCAAAATGAGTATTGGGCGAAGGTAAATTATAACGTTATCATCATGCATTCAAATGTAATCTTGTAAAATGTAGTTTTTGGTGAGAAACTCGTATAAATACAGTTGTTTGAAGGAATATAATGAATCAATATATTGATTTATATGTGTAAGAAGTTACAAACAGTCCCTTTAACTAAAAATACAATAATTTATTTACTAATAATTGAACCCATTAGTTGTTCTGTCTTATTTTCACTTTTGTATATTTACTATTGCTCCTTAATAAAGCAAAAGTATTTTTTATCCAATTACTCGATTAATCGATGGAATAATCAGTAGAATACTTGATTACTAAATTAATCGATAGCTGCAGCCTTAGTCTATAAGGTTAAAAGATATGTTCTCATGTTCCTTTGATTGGATAAAATCACACAAAGGTCAAAAAACATAACAAAAAAACAACACAGAACCACCTTTGTATATGAGCAAACCAGCTGTGTATATATATATATATATATATATATATATATATATTTCTAAATTTTTTTCATCTGAGAGTCATCATAGAGATTGCCTTGAACATGTTCTGTCTGTCTGTCTGTCTCCTCTCTCTCATCTTAGCGGTGTCCAACCTGGATATAGAGAGCAAGCTGTCGCTTCACTATCAGGCTCCATGGCACCAGCAACACAACGTGTTTCATCCTTGTACCCGACCGCCATGTCTGGAGGAGCTGCACAGAAGCGCTCAGCTCAGTCTCAGAGCGCTGCACCGAGGTGAGAGAGGCCGATCCCATCTCCACAGCTGCATTATGTTGTGTACAAATGACACGGATTGTGAGTTTTCATGTGTGTGTGTTTGTGTGTGTTTGGGTTTCACAGACGACACACAGCACCACCGCTCCACAAGTCGGGAGAGAAACAGGGTGACCATCTCTATCTCAGTGGCGCCTCCCATGCCCACCTTCCCCTCGCCACACAGTATTCGTCGGCAACAGAGGAGTCGCCTGGCACGAGCGGTAAGGATGATGTATATCTCACAATCAACCAACCGGGGGAGGGGAGGAGTGGGGGGGGGGGTGTTTCCAGAAATAGTTTACTTTAAATAGCAGGAACTATATTATGTGATTGTACTTTTTATCAAGCAGTTCACACTTTATACGCCCAATAAATTCTGGGATTATGTGTAGGTGACGAGTCTCAGTATAGTTGCAAAAATCTCAAACATGCAAACAAAGTTAACCACTGAACTGGACAGTTTGTTCATGTTGAGTGTGGTATGGGAAAGTGAGGAAGACATTAAAGGTCCAGTGTGTAGGATCTGGCGGCATCTAGCGGTGAGGTTGAGATTGTAACCAATTGAAGCCTCTCCCGTGTGCCGTGTGTATTGGGAGAGCTACAGTGGCAGACGTGAAAACGCGAATGCCCTTATCTAGAGCCAGTTGTTGTAAGAGTAACGTAGGTCATTTGGAGCAGACCCAGTGCTCTGAAGCAAGAGAGAGAGAGCGGCAGCAACGGGAGTGATAAACGTTATCGACTCCAGCCCAAGCCGTTCTGGGCTACTGTAGAAACATGGCGATTCAACATGGCAGATTTTGGCATTGCATGGCATTTTCATATTCTTATTTTTTGTGTTTATTGACACCTTTAATTCTTATTAAATATATGTTACAACAAACTGACACACTATCTCATTCTGATGTCGCCATGCAGCAAGAGAGAGCAGAGAGGGAGCGAGAGTTAGACTATCAACCCAGGAAGGTAAAACAGAAATGTGTCTGTGTGTTCATGTCTGTTAATGTCTAAAACATGTAGACGCCTGCTGTAACATTTGTGTTATATGCACCTGTGTGTGTCTGGGGTTTCATGTAACATCGCACTACAGCGCTACATTTGATTCCTCTTTTATTATGTAGTGGTATTGGTACCTGTTTAATGTATATCGGTATACATTACAGGTATGTTTTGTTTAGAATTTTTTTTATCACACCATTAATTTTTTTCCTTCTGCGTCTCTTGAAGGAGAGGACCGTGAGAGAAACAGAGATACAGACCATACAGAGAAAAGTGAGGAAATTCACTGACACATCTCTAATTTCATTACTTCAATTTTACCTGCACACTCACAAATAATTGTGTGTATATGTTTTCCTGCTGCCACAGGAGAGGCCAGGGAGAGAAGCCGATATTCAGACGATCCAAAGAAAGGTAGGAAAGATGTTTGAATGGCAAATTATCAACCATACCAGGCTTGCAGTAGTTTATAGTTAGACAGGGTAAACAAGATTTCAACATAGTGAAGACAGTTAGAGAGAACAAACTGGAAAAATGAAACAATGCTGGACATTGTCTGTCTCATTCATCCTTCACCTTTTTACTTTCTTTTAATCTTTTCATTTAAAATGATTTAATCTTTTGGATTACTCATGTCATGTCATCTGTTCTTTTGTTTTTCTTTTGTCTTTTCTTTATTTTGTGTTAATAGTTTGAGTGCTTTTACTCACTTCACCCTATTGAAGGTTGCATCTTCATTCCATGGAACAGAAAGGTATCAAGTATTTGTGTTGTTTTTACCTTCTAATCAAATTTTGTTTACTTCTTGATAGCTTCACTCTGCACTACCTATGGTATTGTTTTTGCCAGTACATATTAGGGCTGCACAATTAATCAAAATGTTATCGTAATCACAATATGGCCTACTGCAATTTTCAAATCGCAGGGTGAGGAGGAAATCGCAATATCTGTTAAAGGGGAAATGTGTGTCAAAATACCATTTTAAATTAAATATTGTTGTGCTGCAGAGATGTCATGGCCTACAAATCATATTCTACAGACTTGAGAAAACTTTGTTTGGTACAGATCCCTGCAAAAAATCACACCATAATCATTTTAAAATGTTTTTGCAATGAAAAGTATGTATCATACCCTCTAATATCACAATTGCAATATTAGTCAAAATAAATGCAACTCAATATTTTTATAAATCTTCTGATGTTAGAGAAATTGTACAATAGTGGCATGTCATGCTACACATCACCATTGTAAATAATTCATTTTAGTCTATCCAAATAAGTAACTTATATGTATTAAAACTGTAGGACTGCATCAGCACCTACCATGTATGTAATGTTGCCGCTGTCTGTCTGTTCCCTCCAGACTGTCTCGACAGGGGAAGGCGAATGTGGAGAGGTCCAGGGAGGCCACAGAGCCAAGGCCGGAGCCCCCAACGCCCCCTCGACCCAGGATAAACAGACAAACTGGTCCAAGGAAAATCTCTCACCATCAGATCAGAAGTCAACTGCCGATTCAAACTCCATCTCCTCCTGCATCATCCCCATTAACGTCACAGGTAAGACAAAGAAGACAAAAAGGAAAATTAAGAAAGAGCAAGGTTGGCCCTAGTGAGGATCAATCAGGGACTTTGTTATTGTGAGACAACAGTGCTAACAAGTGACCAAACAGCAACTGTTCCCAAATCAGGAATCAAACCCAGACTGCCTGCATGAAAACCAGGAATCTAATTGAATATATTAAACTTTAGCTTTCTTTTATGGCTTATGGCTTCTGTGTTGTTATTGCAGGAGTTGGGTTTGACAGGGAAGCAAGTGCTCGTTGCTCTCTAGTCCATTCCCAGTCGGTTCTTCAGAGGAGAAGGAAGCTGAGGAGGAGGAAGACTATCACAGGAATACCCAAAAGAGTACAACAGGACATGGGTATGTTATAGAGCACACCTGGAAAATTTAGGGTGATAATACTGTACGGGACTTAATCTTGTAGGTTTGGCAAATTGCTATTGGTTTTATTCATATTTTTCCAATTTAATTGCTTAAATCTGGGAATGAGGTGACCTTGCTAATACAGCCATGAGTTCATGAGGGCAAGCTAAATGAGCAGCAACAATCACGTGCAAACAAAAATACTAGGCAGTCCATTAAAACTGCTACCCAAACTGTACCTACTTATGAGCTACTTCCTGGTTCAACTTTGACCAATTTATCTGTAGTTGTGCATGCATGAAGTTTCATAATGCAATTGTCATGTACATTTCAGTTTTTGTTTTTGCATCCAAATAATGTGGTTTTAAGAAAATGGCTCAGCTTGATTTGTTTACAATCTGATCAAGAATATGGGAGGTCCTGATTCTCAGCAATAAAGCTAGTGTGTAAAATGTCACCATTACCTGTAGAACTAACACTCTACATGCTTTGTCTCTTTGCTTTCAGACTCAGATGAATCACCCGTAGCAAGAGAGCGCACAGTGATTGTCCATGCCAACCCGCACCAACTCTCTCTCTGTCAGGAAGACCTCTTAATCAGTGGTCGCCTCCATCACACTCGTGACTCTGGCTGCCAGACAGATGATTTCCTTATAGCATGTAAGTGTCTGAGAATGGAAAAGTATATGTGGTTCTTTATTCTGGCTCCCAAATTTGTGCTACAGATACCTAGTTCACACTACACAACCTTAGCCCTGATTTTCCATTCGGCAACAGCTTTTGGAGCTCCCCAACTAAAGCCTCAGATCAGAGGCAAATCCGCGTTGGCTCGACACTCGCAGGTCGGTGCTCGAGTGCTATGTGTGAACTGTACAAGAACCAGGCTCGCTGATGCATCGCAGACACATTCCAGATATCTAGCATGCTAAATATCTGGACCTGAGCGAGTCTGTGGAGGTCCGGGCGAGTCACTTTAATGTCTCTTTAACTGCGACGATTAACGTCTTTTGTTCCCTCATGGCTGGGTTGTGCAGCTCTGGATTGGTGGTTATGTGATTGGCCACCGCAGTGTGACATTGGTTAGCGTTTCTCAAAAAGGTGATTCTGTTTCTACTTTTCCCCTTGCGGCCGCCTCAGCCTCAGCCCAAACACACTACCCCCATTCAAAATGAATAGAAACATTTGTATTTTCGCCTGATCTCGTGTGAATGCAGCCTCAGGCCTATGTGAACACATGCGCCAACAACAAGCATGACTACGTAGCATGACTACGCCCGTGTCACTCACTTCACGTGTGTATTCGTGACAAAACGTAGTTTGGAGACCTCATCGGGATTCCTCCCGGTGAAAGATCTTATAGTGTGTGATCCCCTGTCCCCAGTCAGTCATGTAGTGTGAAAACCACAATGACTTAAAGACTCCCTATTAAAAGACAGCAAATTGTGTAGTGAGAACAGTGCAGCGATCTGACAACTTTGAAAGTTTGTGTAGAGTGAACTTGGCTTAAGGCGAGGAATTTGCTTAAGTCATTCCTGTTAAGAATTAAATTCCGAAATGTTTGACTTTGCAGTTATGGCTGTGATGATGATGATGATGATGATGATGTCAGCTCAGATAGCTACCATTGCTACATTTGAACAGGATAACATCTGAAGGCTGCCAATAATATCAACATCAAACTGGAATTCAAATTACCATGCTATATATTAGGGGTGGAACGATTCCATTCGGTTCAGGACTTTCGGTTCAGGACGTTCGGTTCGGTCCGCGACATCCTTTCGGTTCGCCGTTATACCCAAACAGCTGTTTATATTTACTTCTTACACGCGCGGAACAGAAACTCTGGAGCGTGAGTTTTACCCGGAAAGTTTTGGCAGCGCACCAGGAATGTTAGCAGCACTGTAGTGTCCAGTAGCTCATGATAGTCAAGCTAAACTGACAACGATCTGTGTCAAACTGTACGCCGACACTGTTATATGTGGACACTTGAAACATTTAATTACGACGGCATCACCCAAATGTGTTGATTAGTGGAACGAAACAAAAGGAGACTGGACAGAGAGTCCGTTCCCCCGCAGCGTTCAGACAGCCTCCCACTGCAGATTCACACTGTGCCAAAGTAATATCTGATGCTATAAGAGTGTTTATCGCTGCATATACGACCACACTCCATCGTAAACTATACAGAATTATAGCATATGGTCTGTTGTGCAGTCTGTTTAGTCTGTTTATGTTCTTTATGTAAGCCATACTTTTGATAAGGCAAACATTTGTTAACTTATTTTTGCCAAATAAATGAAAAGCATGTTGAAATCAGAAATTTACCTCCTTGCTGTAACATAAATGTACCGAACCGAACCCAAAAACCGTGATATGAACCGAACCGTGACTTTTGTGAACCGTTCTACCCCTACTATATATGATAACTTGGTATAGTCCATATGGTCGACATCCAAGACATTAAGAAATGTGTCCCTCTCTCTGTTTTGTCTTTCCCTCTTTAGGTACAGGTGCTCCCTCCAGAAGGCGCATCAGAGCCCAACGTGGCCATCAGGGAATCCCTGCCTCTCTCTCCCATTCAACAGGCAACATTTCTTCCCTGGGTGACCAGTCAGATTCCACATACACCAGTGCTGCTGCCCACGGTGGACGCTTGCGCTCTCGTAGCCTTCCTCGAGAGGGTGGACGTCTGATGGACAGTGATGACGATGACGATGACAATTATGATGATGATGATGACGAAGATGAGGACTTGTCACCATACGAAGCGGAGGACTTTATTCCACCTGGCCCTAGTCCAAGAATGAAGATGATGATGATGAAGGATGAAGAAGAGAGCACAGATGACCAGGCAGCTCCTGAGCCACTGCAACTTGGAAGCCTAAAAAGGTTGCAGCGATCTGGAGAGAGAGACAGAGGGGGTGGAGGAGGAGGGAGCCCAGAGCACAGCTGGATGGAGAGGGGCCGTTCTCGCTTGCCCCGCAAGGCTGATATGGGCAGCTGTGAGATCTCATCGAGTTCAGATACTTTCAGCAGCCCTATTCACTCAGTGTCTAACACAGGAGTCCTAGGCAGCCATGTGGACCACAAGGAGGACCACCAGTCCTCGAGCGGGAACTGGAGTGGTTCCAGCTCCACCTGCCCTTCGCAGACATCTGAAACCATCCCCCCGCCTTCTTCTCCACCACTGACAGGCTCATCCCACTGCGACTCAGAGCTGTCACTCAACACTGTGCCCAATGCCATTGATGAGGGATTCTCTCTGGATCCCTCATACCACTCGGACCTCAGACCCCAGGGCCAGGGCCACAGGTCAAGCTCGTTCACATCCTCAGCCACAGACCAGCTGGACGATGCAGGAGTCAGTACAGCCAGTGAGGGGGAGTGGACATACCCTCCAGATCAAGACCAGACTGATCCGGACCAAGACCTTGACCAATCCCAAAGTCTGAGCCGGAGCCATGGATTAGCGCAGGAGTACAGCTCCACACACAGTCTACAAGACCAAACCTGTTTCGGTGACAACAAGACCAGCAACACTGAAAAAGATTCTGGCTCTCATTACTCATCTGATACAGAGAGTTTCTACTCCTCTTCTGTGCATTTTGGGGAGTGTAATCAGAGTTACAGAGGATACATGTATAACTATGCAGACCCAGGGCCTGACTGTGGCCAATTCAACACTGTGGCAGCACCACTATCCCATGGAGTTTACCCCCAGCCCTCAACTAACTTCAGAGCAGGTACTATGACCCTGGGGAGAACCTGTCGTCCGCTGAGGAAACCAAAAGTCAAACCTCCACCACCCAAACGGACCTCCTCGCTGAAGGACACCTGTAGTGGTGTTGATGTTGGAACGGACACACAGGCAGATCAGGATCAACCAAAGACGGTTAGTGAACAAGAGCTTACCTTGTCTTCCACAGATATGAAGCTGGAACTGGAGCTAGAGATTGGAGGTGCTCCAGAACCATTACAGACATCCTGTCTAGTGGCAGAACCTTTGGGAACTTGGGGAAGGGGACTGGGTGAAACTGTGGATATAGTAGAGCCCATGTCCTTCAGCTCTGCAGATACACACTCATTTAAGGATGAAGGTGCGGTGCAATCTGACTATGCAGATCTGTGGCTTCACAACAGTGAGCTGAAGTCCAACAATGGTGAGTACACGTCCATGTCCAACTCAAGCACAGCCACAGGCACTACTGTCATGGAGTGTATCAAGTCACCAGACAGCTCTTCCTCCTCCACAGAAGCCCAAACCCAGGCACTTGCTCAGGCTTCAGAGACTAGGGCAACTAGTCCGCCTCTCCCACCTGAAGACTTCAAACTTGGGTCACCTGAGAAGCTGGCTGGCCTTGCCTCCCCATCAAGTGGTTATTCCAGCCAATCAGAGACTCCAACGTCAACCTTGCCCTCATCTTCGGCAGCGTTCTTCCCAGGACCACTGTCTCCCTCAACTGGCAAGAGAAAGCCCAAAGTGCCCGAGAGGAAGTCTTCTCTCTCTTCCCTGCAGCACTTCCCCAGAGATGGAGCTTCCATTTCCTCTGGCTATAAGAGAGACCCAGACTTCCCACCTCCACCTTCTCAACTTGATCTCAATGTTCTTCATGGTGGTTATGTCAGACACACGCTATCTCACCGAACGCATCACATGCACACGCTCCACCACAGCAAACACAGAGTTGCAAGTGTTTTAGCCACTGGAACAAAGTTGATGGCCCCTGAGGCATCAAATACCAACCCACCATCAAGTTCAAACTCTGCTCTAACAATTCCCAGCTGCAATCTATTGGTGATAACTCCATCAGCTCTTCGTTCAGTGAAGCTTCATTCTATTAGCCAATCTAAACATAGAGCTACCACTGCAGACCAGGAAACAGCAAGTGGAGCAGAGACTGCAACAAGACCCAAATGTCCTCCTAGTGGTTCTACTCTGGCTCCACCACCTATTAACACAAGGCCTCTCCCTCCTCGCAGACCACCTCCCAGACCCCCAGTTCATGACCACATCTCCTCCCCTGAACACTTGCAACCACCTCCCCCTGGCCGCCACCCTGATGGGCCTCCATCCTATGAAAGCCTGCTACTCAGACAGGATCGCTACGGACCCGGAACCTTCTGGGCTATGACAGCCTTTAGAACCCGGATGGACCCAACATCAGAACTCTCCGAGGACAGCTCACCCCTGCATCGGCCCGTGCCACGTGCCCCCCACCCTTCGCCTGTGGATCTACACACACATATCCACTCGCACACAGAATTCAGAGGGCTCACGCACTCAGCTCACGCACACCCTGAGTTTAGGGTTTTGGGGGAGCGCTCGTTCTCCCAGGATGATGATGATGATGAAGACGATGAGGAGGAAGAGGAAGAGCAGGTGAAAGAGCCACCGAGGGCTGCATGTTCCAGAGGAGGCATGCGATCAACCCACCTTCCACCCCCAGCGTATGAATTTGCCGGGGTATCCCACTCAGACTCAGGGCCCTGGGCTAGTCCAGTCAAAGTGCCTGGTACCACAATGGAGACATCGCATCCTTACCTAATCAGCGATGCAAGGAGAGGAGGACATGAAGAGCAGGAAGAAGAGGAGGAAGTGACATCAGGTGCTACCAGAAGTGCCCATCATCAGCAGCAACATGAGAGCAAAGATGACTCCACCACTCCTGACACTGAGGATTACTTCAGTAAAGGTAAGCTAAATTCCTCTGATGGAAGGAGTATTCTTTTATAAAGATTACAGCAATTTTACAGACTACCACTTAAGAGCTGTGGGAGGTGGGTCGCCCACCTCTGAGTAGAGGACGTTAGATCTGTTTTATATAAAAAAAATCCATGACATATTTAAGTCCCAACTGGTTGACACTAGCATCAGGATTGGCCTTGCAAGGTTCAGGGTTGATTTAAAACAGTACATGGCATTTTTTGAGTCATTTCCAACCAATGAAATGCAGATTTTTATAAATGTGGATCTAAATGTCAATATTAACACCAGCATTGCTGTGTTTCATCACAGCACTGTCATATCATTTAGTTTACAGCTCATATTTAAGTGTGCAGTACCTCTTTAATCATGTAGTAACCTTTACAGGTTCATAAACAGGTTTAAAGGATGGTTACTTCACCAATTGTATACTAAATGATCAGACAACCAGATGACATGTGATAGGTATGTCTTGGACTACAGATTCCACACCCAGTGATAATTCACTCTCCCCTCTGATGGATGACGCCAAAGTGGATGATGACATCATTATCACATCACCCAACAAGACCCGTACAACGGAGGACCTGTTTGCCATGATACACAGGTGCTGTGAATTTTGCATTGGTGGTCAATCTATTTGATTCTCCGTCTACAGTGTACTGCATCTATTTGTCCGATTTTAGTGGTGATCCAGCTATTTTCTCCATCCCTGTATCTATTCATCCACTGTCTAAATCTTAATTAGGATTGTCCTGTTATTTCCTCATTCAGATCCAAGAGAAAGGTCCTGGGCCGTAAAGATTCAGGAGACTTAAACGCGAAGTCTCGTCTCTGCCCTGCAGTACCAGTGACCCCTGTCACCACCGTCATTATCCCGCCAGCCCCTCCTCTCAACATCCCAGCCACCTTAGCCACTGCTGCCGGGTCACAACGAGCCCCTGTGCCAATCTACCGCAGCGCCAAGAAATCCAGCACGTCCAACGAGGAGTTTAAACTCCTGTTGCTGAAGAAAGGTAGCAGGTCTGATTCCAGCTACCGCATGTCAGCCACAGAGATTCTGAAGAGCCCTATCACCCCGAAAAGCCCAGGGGACCCCCTTCAGGAAGGGGCCATTAGACAGGCTGAGGAGCTACACTTTACACTCCAAGAGCCCCACCTTTCTGGTCTGGACCCAATCCAGATACCAGGCCTTTTTCCCAGAGCTCTGAACTCTGAGAGTTTCACCCCCAAAACCCTGCCTATGTCAGCTGCATCTCGACAGGGACGTTCTCGGATCCCCCCTGTAGCCAACAGCAGTCGCTACAGTACACGCAGCCGCCTCTACACAGCCCCCATGCAAGCCATTTCCGAAGGGGAGACAGAGAACTCAGATGGGAGCCCCCATGATGACAGATCATCCTAAAACCACCTGCTGAGAGATGTCCTCTATTCTTAGCTGTGTCCTACATTTGAAATTGCCCCTTCTACTTTTCTAATCTTGGATAGGTGTGTCATCAAGGCCAACAGCGTAATTCCTCCGACACACAAAATCTGACTGTTGCTAAAATGCACCCAGTTTTGGATCTACTATTCTATTTAAGGGTGTCAGACAGAGTGTTGTGAGATACTGAATCATAAAGGGATGAAAACTTTGAGGATATACCTAAATATTGTACTATCAAAAGAATAGCTCCCTTGTAGTTAAAAGAGCCAGACTTGAGACCTATTTTGATTGAACTGTCTTTTTTAAAAAAAAAATTAAAAAACAGTCCCAAATGTTTGGTAAATTATAAGAAAAGAAGTTTTGTGGAGTATGGACAAAGTGCGTGTGCATGAACGAGCACATGCAACACCCACTGATATTTCTACTTCTTGTGTTTTGAATGGCGTGGGTGTGCGTGTGTCGCTGAGGAACTGCTTTCATAATAAAATTTAAAATTCTTATGAAATTTAATATTCTTTCAACTATTGGTGCCCAAAGCATTGGCCAGACTTCCCAGAGTCCATCCTCAATATTCCTGCCAATAAGCAAGGGTTGTCTCCTTGTGGAAGTTACTAACAACACAGCACCAACTTATCTATTATATTTCCATCTGCAGACCTGGCATAGAGAGTATATCACACAGAACCAATCATATATTTCTTCACATTAATTATATCCAAAAAGATAACATGATGCATGTATTTTTGTAAAATTGCGCCTCAGAACATGATGATAAAGTTTCACCATGTTGCATGACCCTATATGGAAACATCCCCTGGATCCTGGTTTCTGTCGACATTTTTGTGGTTCCTTTGTATTATAATAATAATTAATCTTTCACTGTGAAAGGTTTTAGTGACATTTGTATTACATTGCCAGTGATCTAAATTGATTTGTCTTGGATTTGAGTGTCTAACAAGAAAGAGCAAGGGCTTGCGCCTAGATGGGGCCCATTTGTCAAAGATACAGGCTAATTTTGGACAATCGCACAGTGGCCTTTCTCTACTAGAGGTGGTTGTAAGCAGGGCATTTATAAGTCCCTGCACATATACATGGACCTGCGCCATGTTCCACCAGAATTCAATCACATACTTACTTAATCCCAACCTTGAAATCTAGTATGTTTAGACTGATTAAAGCTTTTCCAGCTGCTGGCCAGTCTTGCTGTGCTGACTTGAAGTGGAAAAGGTGCATTTCAAAGCAGTTTCAAAGATACCATTGAGTGCAGAGACGGTGAAAATGCTTTAGATGGTCCTCAATCGGTTTGACTAGAGGTTAATTTGGAATGCTTTCCAAGAACCAACCTCGCTTTTGCACTTCATGATTCTTCAAGAATATTCCTTGAAAAGAAAATATATCTTATAAATGAAATTGCATATGTATATTTGTACTGAATATAAAAAGTCATATCTATATAAAACAACAAGCAGAAATTTTATAGGGAATCAACCTGAGTGTAGCATAGAAGAACAGGTCTCACTGACAACATCACACATGAATCTTAACAATATACACTGTTCTCCTCTCCTTGTTGCCTCTCCTTCATTTGCACTGACCCAGTAGCATTAGACAGGTGAAAAAGCTCAACCCAGTGGCTGGTGTACACCATTTTGTCTTATCCTCCAAACTTCATATCACAATATCTGAAAGAGAGGAGACAAGAGGAGGAAAGGACTACCACATACTACCAATATTTAACAGCCAGCAATGTATCCATTGCATTGCTGCAGCCTTTTCTATCCAACACCAGGGCTAGAGTATAACATCTTTCTCATCCTTCCAATAAATGTTACACATGTAGAGCATCCAGTGTGTTACAGAAAGCAGACTATCATCAGTGGAAAGTTTGAACTCTCACCTGCCTATCACAGCAAACACAACACACGTACTTCTTACATTCAGAGACCGTACTTCAGTAGAAACCATTCACTGTATTCTGTGAATACCTCAGCAAGCATATTACTGTTTTATTGTAAATGCTACAGATAGATAGATAGATAGATAGATAGATAGATAGATAGATAGATAGATAGATAGATAGATAGATAGATAGATAGATAGATAGATAGATGGCAAAACCACAACTGTTTGATACTCAGCGAATCTGAATTGCAGAACTGACACTGTGTAAGATGGAGAGGGTAAAAAGCTGTGAAATGACTATTAGAATTTTACATTCATCATACCCGTATTGCTGAAGCGCACTTGTTCCTGTTCATTGTTTTATTTGTTGTGTTTTCTATCGCATGCAATAAGTAAAGAAAAAAAAGAAGAAGAAGAAAAGAAAAGGACACCACCATATCATTATTTTTATCTGAGGGATGTCTCCATACCACGAGAAAAAGATTTTGTATTTTCCGTTCAAATGTTCAAGTTCAATAGTGTGTTCTATAGATGTACAAACTGTCTGGCTAATTCTGTTCTGTATAGTCGTGATCACAAACAGGGGTTTATCTTGTACTGTATATCTACTCACTGGACAATCATACGTATAAGAGACTGTAAAGAAAATAATGATATAGAATCTGTCGGGATGGAGAATCTGAATACTTCTGGTGCTGGGTCCTAGTCTTGCTGGAGCTGTGGAAGTTGGGAGTGAGAGAAATATCTTCCAGGACAAACTGCTGATTCAGTTTTAAAGTGCTTATCTGGACAAGTCGCTTTGGATACAAAATGTATAAATAAAAAAAACATAGAAATGGGAAAAAATATATCCATTCATAGATCCAAAAACTAGTTTGATCTGATCAGAAAGTCATTGTCTTTACTTTTGACTCATTGCTGATTTTTTTTGATCCCCACAAAACATTATTACTGAATAATTAAAAGAAATGAATCAGTAAAGTTGATACAGTATTACATGAAAAATGCAATGTGACAAAACTAAACTCAAAAATATTTGACAATTTGTTTAGTGTGATTTTTCCTTACTGTACCTGTAGCCCTGATGCTATGGAGGTATTTCAAGACTGTTTCCTTTATTTGTAAAAGCAGTGGATAGATGATTGACTGACACAATTGGATCAGAAAGACAAACTGTGAGGTTGCCATGCAGACTCTCGTTAACATTCATTTAGCCGTCTCAATCCTCAGTCCTCAATAGCTTGGGAACAAAACAAAAATCTATAACTTTTATAGATTCTTGGTCCCAACTTGTTTTCAAATGTCTGCACGCAATTTTACGCTAAAGGGAAGTGTGACAACAACCACTGGGTCATTTCTCTCAAAGTGTACAGTATGGAATAACACTAAACAGACTTTAAAATATGTGACAGAGAACTGAAAAAAATGCAGACGTTGAAGACACAGTGTAACTATCTATTTAAAAAGAGGCTCCGTGTTTAAAACTAGCTAGGACTTAACAGATTTGAATCACTTTTGTATTTTTGTATAAACCTGTAAATAAGTTTTTAAAGAAAAAAATGTTTCAAATTCTTTCTTTTGTAAAATAAATCAATAAAATAATAAAAAGAAAAAAGTTTTTTTTTCAAAGTTTACATGATTATTTCCAAGCCTTTGTATATTTTGGAGCTGTGCAACACCTTCAGTCTTGTATTTATTTTTGGGGGAGGGCGGGGGGTTACAACATTGTGAAAATACCATTATTCTATATCTAATTCATTTTAACAGCTCATCAGGCTGCTTAGTAACTGTGCATAGAAAAAAAGCCAATAAATGTGATTGCGTTGAAACGGAAGGCCTTTTGTGTGACACTTTATTTCCTCCCCATCAGAACAAAGTGCACTGAGACAATCTCACCACTAGATGACAGTGTTTTCATGTTGTCCAGTTTCAGTCTCAACTACAGGATTTCTCATTGAACTGGAGCTACTGGTCACATTCAGTCTACAAACTAAGGATCCAGAATTTGGCTAAATACAAACCAGATTCACTCTGATTGAATTGACAAATACTGCCAACAGAACCCCCTGTTTCTCGTAAAGTTATGACTTTATTCTTGTAATATTATGACTTTTTTTCTTGTAAACTTATGACTTTATTCTCGTAATATTACAGCTTTTTTTCTTGAAATAGTATGACTTTATTCTCATTAAATTACAACTTTTTTTCTCGTAATATTATGACTTTATTCTCGAAATCTCAGATATTTCCTCCCTTAATGTGGCCCTAATACTCCGTTGTGTACTTGAGACTTGGCTCACTAAAAACTAAAAATGAGAGGAAGCAAACAAATTCAGATCTTAAGTTTTGAGATTTAAAAAAAAATATTTGGCAGGCTTTGAATTACCACATATCTTGAATAATTAATTAGCATTAAATTGACTTAGTTTCAGTCTCAACTGTGGAAAAAAAAAAAAACTCTTACCAATTAATTTTAATGACTAGTGACTTGACCTGATCTTGAACTTGCCCTATAGGGGCCCGAGAGACTGGCTTTGACAAGGAGACTTGACTAGCCTCGGTAGTTTGACAAACAAAAAGCTTAACTCAAGGTCCATTTAGTTTTTCCCGGAGCTTTCAACTGCGTCTTGGGTCTTCCTTCGCTCACTGAAGTTTCACACTTATGATCATGTGAAGACAACTAAGTTTGTTGACAATTGAGCAAATTTACGCCCAGTTGAATTAAACTCCTGAAAAGCTAGTAAACAGACCATAAATTAAGATCTTCATTATTTATTTTATTTATTTTTTCAGAAAAATTTAATTTTTCAAAGAAATAATGAATTTTAAACACCTCTGCTTGCTTCTCGCTGAGATCTCAGGTTGTCATGGTAACGGTAACCATTGGCAGCCATCTGCTAGGCTACGAGTTAGCCTAACTGACCAACTAGCTAGCTAACTCACTAACTAATTAGCTATAATGTCCATGTTTAAGGGCTTGTTGTTGTGTGTGAATTAAACTTACTCTGGTAGAAGCTTAAAACTTGGGGATGAGGACCGATGACTTTGAAACCGCTCACCGCTCTCCGTTTTTTTGCGTGAACATACCGAAACATGACGCTAGCATAGTTAGCGTGGATGGCCGTTATCCTTGAACTCCAGGTGTACCGCCTTAACTAGCTCGACTGTCACATCAACTAATGACAGAAGTTCCTAGTTCCACAATAGTCAGCAGATTGTCAGATATATCTCGATTTGATGAGACAGTCATCAAAATTGTACGATACCAGCAGTGGCGGAAAGTAACTAAGTACATTCACTCATGTACTGTTCTTAAGTACAATTTTTAGGTACTTGTAACATTACTTGAGTACTTCCTTTTTCTGCTACTTTATACTTCAAACGTTACTCCCCTACATTTCAGAGGCAAATTCTTTTTACTCCAGTACTTTTATTTGATAACTTTAGTTAGCCTACTTTGCAGATTCAGATACAAATAAGATAAGATAATAATATAATTACCAATAAGTCAATTATTATGTATTATTACAGGTTAAGGCAACATAGAACTTTATTGATCCCTGGGGGAGAAATTGACAAGCTACCCAGCAGTATATAAAGTACATTAAAATTAGCCTCACCTTTACCAGCTGCAACAATCAATAATAATCAAATTATATCATATATATATTATTCTGAAATGGTCCATTCTGCATAATGATTACTTCTACTTTAAGTACCTTAAGTCTATTTTGATGCTTGCACTTTTGTTCTTTTACTTCAGTAACATTTTGCATGCATGACTTGTAGTTGTAACTGAGTATTTCTACACTGTGGTATTGCTACTTATACTTAAAGAGAAGAGTACTTCTTCCACCACTGGATACCAACCATATTTATGATCTCGTCTCAGATTTCTCTTTAGTGAATGCTATTTTATCCAAGGGTATAGTTTACACTTAATTTAACCCAGACAGGACTAATATGACTAAAATGTGATACTCATTCACAAGGACTCGAGTACAGTCATCACATATTTTCAGAGAGTAAAGTGTGCAGTAGAGTGCCCGTTTTTGAACCATTACCGGTTCATATTAAATCGACAAGCCTCATAACAGGCAGCTGGTTTCCTTAAAGCTACACATACTATTTATTTAATGTTGTTTATCACATAAATAATTGTAAGCATGTGGTGGGGTAATAGAGCTTTCAACCGGGAGCACTGTGCTGAGCTTGAAGCTAGTTTCACAACAACATACAGTATATCATTCATAAAGAATCTGAAAGATGAGTCATAATTAGCCTGGTTATTCTGAGTGCTGCTGGGGAGCTATTTGAACTGGCTGATCTTTCGAACAATGATTCCTATTGGACTGTCACTTTCCTTAAGTAAGACATCCATGATCCTTTGACCCCTCCCAACCCCCATACCCTCCGGATACACACACACAGCCCACTAAAAACTAAAAGGAAATGGACCACTGCCAGTTCTCTTGAATGTTTCTTCTTTTGCATTTATGTAGTAATTTCCTTTACCCCTTATAACCCTTTTTCTCTCCTTGTCCCCCAATTATGTTTTCACTGTGGGAATCAAGTCGACTTGAGGAAAACTGATCGGCCTCTTGAGATGATTCACAACACGGGAACAGAAAAATGCTTTCATGCTACACATAATTCTATTATTTCTTCAGACTTTCATCTATTTTTTTTCTCCTCATGAATTACTGGATACTTTTTCCTATTCAGGCCTCTAAAAATAAAACAAGGAATAAAAACCTCTTTGGTTATAACTCAAACATATGCAACTAAAGATGATAGGTTACGATAAGGGGTCAAAAGTCTAAAAGGAACCACTGGACTGGGATATTGAAAAAAAGCATGTGCTAGTAGCTATACCACAGTGGCCTTGTGCTGCAGTCTCAAACATTTAGATGATGTAAACACATGTTTAATTGTGTGAACGCATATCAAACATATTCAAACATTTTTTGTTGAACTTACAGTAAAAAGTCGTATATATACACATGAAAGGCAGCGGACACAGCGATACATGAAAAGGCATACAAAATATACATAGTTGGTTATTGTGCAGTCCCTCTATGTCGTAGTAATCAACACAAAAATGCTAGTGATGTAAAACATCTGCTACAAAACAACCCCTACTAAAACCTGAGTTTCACATTAAAGCAAGACGGTTTCAAGTATCAACTTGTTACCACTACAGGAGAGCAACAGTGTGAAATGCAACTAAAACACACATGATTTGGTTCGAAAATGGTTCTGAAATGTTCAGAAAATGAGTATTTCTGCCATCGAAAAACAGATAAATACTTTGAGACATGTGAATAATTACTCAGACACAGCATCGTCCTGTAGGTAGTTATCAGATGGTGCACACAAAAACTATTTCAGGCAGGAAAAAATGTGATTACACTTACGCTTGATACAGGTTGATACACTTTGTTACAGTACAAAATTATATCAAAAAACAACCTTTTGGCTTGACTTTATACAAAACAGTTTGCCCATCATGCACTCTCTCAGGAGCACTTTAACGGTCTGTACAGCACTCAAACTAGACAGTTAATGGCCCTGTCTTTATTTTAATGTCAATACTTAATAATAGTATTCCAGTCATTTTCTGTGTATATCTCGAGTGTGTTTGATAGTATGACTGTCAAAGCATCATACAATCATGCAGCCACATCAGTGCTCAAGTTAAAACTGATCAGCTTGAATGTCCTTCAGCACACGAAACAGACACAAAAGAGAAGTAACTCTTCAGTAACTGATTTTTAAGGTTTTCGTCCAAACTTCTAGACATTTAGAGGTGCACACTCTGTTCATTTATGACCTTTGACAAAAAAAAGTGTTTGAGGAGAGGAATCATTCACATTATGATTGACTTCAGGGAACAAGACGATTTCTCCAACATCTTGGACTGAAACTCTTCAACACTTCTCATTCACGAAACTGTGAACGTAACTGTTAGTAGTAATGCTCATGACTTCATACATTCACTGCATAAACTAAATTTGACAGCCTGTAGACGTGACCATTCAGAAACTTTATTGCATTGTGAGAAATGATGCAGCGAAAGGTTCACTGCCAGTACCTGAACTAAGTGTAGAGCATCTATCCTGAAATTCTGACCAGGGGAACAAATACTTTATAAGATAAAGCTGCAAATTCAACAGAACGTCTGGTAAATTAAAAGTTTGATCAAATATGGCCTCCAGTTGTTCATAATAAGGCAAAAAGACACAACATAAACAAATGCTGAGATGTTTCATACTAATTACACTGATGGAATTATGAATTACTGTACTGTGTATCTGTATTAATGTGAAAGTAAACTGCAGTCTGTATATATAAAAATAAAGGTGTTCAGATCAGGGCCGTAGCCAGGATTTTAGAAATACTGAGGTCTTAAGTCCCCTGATGCAAACCATGCCATTCTCAACAAAACTTGCCTCAAATGATTTTAACAACGTGGATTTTTCATATTTCAATTATACTTTCTATTTTGTCTAAATGCTGTTTCAAACCCCACAGACAATGCCCAGAATAAAATACTATTGATTGATTGATTTTTTTGGCCAAAAAGTAGTTAAATTTAAAGAGCTTGATTCTAAAAATACTGGAATCAGTTCCTAAAATGACCATCATGTGTAAGGTTGTATCTGTAAACTCCCTGCAGGTTGCTAATTCACAAAAAAATAAATAAATACAGCGGACTTGACCTCAGCGGCTTCACTGGTAGCTACGACCCTGGTTCAGGTGGGTTTACACTGCACTACATCCCTGTAGGATAATACGTGTTAGTGTGTGTGTGTGTGTGTGTGTGTGTGTGTGTGTGTGTGTGTGTGTGTGTGTGTGTTTGGTGGCCAGTGAGAAAAGAGAGTGCCTTCCTCCTCTATTGTTTGGTCTGTTTCAGCCTCTCGATGTGATGACAGAGTTTGAGCGCCGGGCCCAGCTTCAGTCCCATGTACTTCATAATGACATCACTGCGCAGCAGCATCAGAGCTCTGCCATCAATCTCCTGCAGAGAGAAGAGCACGCTGTCAGCAGGCGGGCACATTACAAACGCTTCGTCTCAGAACAATTCCATCAAAATGACGATGACTTGATTAAGGCGTTGAATGGTGGAAATTCCCGTTTGATTTGCATGGAGCATGGAGACTAACAGCTCTGGGAGAGTTTATTTAATATTTAAACGGGACAAAGAAGACAGTTGATGTAAATGAAATACTCACATGTTTCCTGAACAGTTCGACGTGCGGGCCGAGAGTTTGGGGGTCGGCCTCTTGGACAAACCGCATGACATCATCGACTGACCAGGAAGAGGCGTCGCTCCCCGAACCCTCCTTGTCTTGTTTCACGTGGTCGGGGCCTGTTGTTGAGCTAGCTGCTGTAGAGGGGAAGTGTGTGCAAGAGAAAGGAAAACTAAATCAAACAAATACCGTTATCAAATATTATACCTTCTTCTTATGATGGAAAAGCTTTTGCAGCTTAAACCTCAAAAATTGATCATTTGCTTAGTGATCAGTCAGTTGGAGGGTGATGGACTGTTAGGGGAGGAGATCACCATCCTCTTCTTGAATTCTTCATAATTTAAAATAATACAATCTTAAAGGGACTGTATGTATGTATAAGTTTTTACACGTATAAACGTGTTTTAATTGTTTTTTATTTACAATGTGTGAACAGGTTGTAACCTAAACTAAACGATAAGAGCTTTTGCAACTTTCTGGGTTTCCTCTATCAGCCTGTAGACTGCTTTCAATGTGAAGAATGAAGGCCATTTTTTCGGGAAATCCAACAGATGGGACGTCATACTTGCTCACGAGTGCCTTTAATTTCAGCCCCACTTAAAGGGCTAAGTGTACAACAATAGCTAACAGTCGGTTAGAAATGGAGTCCCCTAACGCCAACAAATGACCAGACTCCAACACAAACTCCATGGTACCACAAACTGTTAACAAGCAATTTCTGATTCTTACATTGAGTCCCTTTAAGGATATTTGCCAGTGTTAAGTGTATGTATGTTTATATGTATGTATTTCATAGTTCAGAAATAACATTTCAACAACATTTAGATGTGTGTGTGTGTATTTAACCCTACCCTCCACTCGTCTGGGTGGACACATCTGGCCAAGTTCAGTTGGGTTGGAGCTGACGCGTCGTAGGGCTGGCGGCGTCTGTGTGTGTCCAGGGTAATATGGTCGCTCCTTCTTTGCTGCTCTGTAGTCCGATGTGGTTTGAGGGGGGCGGGTGGTGGGAGTGGGGTCCTTTGTGGAATCGTCATTGGACAGGCCGTTCTCAGGGTGGGACAGTGGTTCTGTTTCAAGAAACGGTGAGAAAAATGAACACAAATAGAAAACAGAAAGACACTGCACTGTACTGTACTGAACTACTCACGCAGCCATAAAGTGACGGACATATGTTGGAAGACTCTGGAGGAAATTGACTCAGATGGAAATGTCTGATGTTCATGAATAATGAAAATAAGAGGCTTCAAGCAAAAAGCAATTAGTGCTCATACCTCTGATAACGTCGCACAATTCTCTAGACTTGTTATCTTATTAATAGAAATAGAACTTGTGTCTGCATTTAGATTTAATTCTGCATCTGAATACACCAGTTCATGAGAAAGTATGGAACATTTAGCAATGTTGACATTTTTTTTTTTTAATTCCTGAATCCACAAATCAATTTAGATCCATACAAAAATGAACCACTTTGTTGTGGGACCATGGTCTGACTTTCTACAAAATTCTATCTTTGACATTAAAAAAAATCATGAGAGTTTTATTTGTTAAATGCTAAAAATAATGTTTTATCTTTGTTGTTTTTCAGATAGACTGATGAAAGAACAACACGATGCAAGAGTACATTATAAAACAGGCTAGTGGAACAGAGGTGGGACCAAAATTTTACAATAATTATTATTTTGTCGCCGTAAACATCATTTAATTTGTTTCATGCTCATAGCAAGTGAGCCCACAGCTAATTCCCTGTTTTTGAATGTTTTTGCTCTTCACTTCCTCCTGTTACAGTTACTCCATCCACACATTGACCCACCTGACTTGGTCCTGTTGTAGAAGCGTGTGTTGGTGTTGAAGGGGCTGAATGGCTGCGAGCTGAACAGGCTGTCACTCTCCAGATGTTGGCACATGTTCTCCAGGAACCGCAGCACAGACGACGTACTAGAGGCGGAGGGAAGCTTCACGTAGCGAATACCATGCTCTGACCGCACTAGGGGGTACAACACAAACAGCTATAAATCTGTGTGTTTGAACGCACGCACACACACACACATGCACGCACGCACGAAAGCACACACTGTATGCATTCACAGCTTAAGAAAAACAGCAGATGGTTTAGGGTTACCACCCTCCCTTTATAAGCACAAACCCATCTTTTTTACCCCATCCCACACTGCACTACACACCACCCCCCACCGTCCCCCCACCCAAGCCAAGCCTGCACAAATTCACAAATTAAACCCCCCTCCTCACCCAACCTCACCCACAGCCTTCCCAATCCGGCCCCCCCAAGGGAGACCCAATCCCAGCATCCCAAACCAGGTTAGACGCACATGTCATTTCTGATTACAGACACAGTGCTCACATCAGCTGCTGCCACGGGCACTGTCTTTTATTCCTCCTTTCTTTCTCCTCACACACACACACATGCAACATTCATGACCCATGAGTGTGTGCTTAAACCAATTTCACCTGGCTGATTGCCTATCCAGGCTTTATGGTGCTAGGAATACATTAGAATTTATCTGGCAATGCTTTTCAAAAAGTGACTTTTAAAGGAATAGTTCAATATTTGCTTCCTTGCCAAGAGTTAGATGAGAAGATTGACTCTTTGTCTGTGTGGCAAATATGAGGCTGCTAGCAGCTGGTTAGCTTAGCTTAGCATAAAGACTGGAAACAGGTGGAAACAGCTAGCCTGTTTAGCTCTGTCCAGCTCTGACCAGCACCTCTAAAACTGGCTAATTTACACAGTATATCTCATTTGTTTAATCTGTGCAAAAAAATAGGTGTAATTGATAATTCAGACTATTTCTTGGCCAGGACCAGTTGCCAGGCAACTGACTTCAGGAAGTTACTGCTCAAGGCCAAGAAATAGTCCAACACATATCCCATTGTAATATGGCAAATTATCATTTCTACACTTATCACTTATACTTTTTTAAAGATTAAAGAAACAAATGGGGATGTCAACGATTAATCGTTAATTGGTTAACCACCGAGAACATTTTTGACCGGTTACGCATGTCAGTCTATAGGTTAATTAATTTACAGTCTGTATGTAAATTCAACCAATTAATCTGTTCAGACAGGAGGCACTGTGTCCAACTGTGTCACTCTCAGAGCAAATTACAGAACAGGCGAGAAAGCAGACAAATAAGTATTCAAACCAAGAATGGATGAGTCGTGATGGGCTCTTCTAAATAGCCTTTAAAGAGGCCACTGATCAAACTATTTCAAACAAATATCAACTGATAACGCTCAGCGGCCGATCAATCGGAGTACCCTTAAATGACCTGATCAAAATGCGGTAATAATGGGTGTCTGACTATCGAAAGCAAAATGAACCAAAACTGACATCCCTAGTTAGGGCACATACCACATGGACAAAAATGCCCTGAGCAGCGAGTCACCAGTTCGATTCCCAGCTGGCCGGACCCTAACGCTGCATGTCATTCCACTACTCTCTTTCCCCACATTTTCTGTCCCTCTCCACTGTCGCTGTCAAATAAAGGCATAAAATGTCGAAAAAATATTTTTTAAAAATGTTATGCTAAGCTAAGCTACATTACAACTCTTGGCAAGAAGTGCTGCATTATTCCAGTGTATTTATATCCAGTGTAGTGTTAAAACAATGTGTTGATTAACAAACAAATGTAAACTATTTTGTGAGCAGTTTAATTTTTAAAGCAAAATGTCCAACATGTGTCTTTTATCCTTTTTATATCATTTCATACTGACTACATGTGAGTTTTGCACTTGTTTTGTCAGTCAGACAAAACAAGCGATTTGAAGACGTCACCTTGTTTGTTATTCTTTCAGAGGAAATATCCTGTGGTGTTCACTGCATTTACCTCTGATGACCTCTCCTCCTGTGTGGGACTGGCTCTGTAGGAACGACAGCATCACGGAGGGCTGGTACGTACAGTCCACGCAGGCCTGAACAGCCTGCTGAAGCACTGCGTTGACTGGAGCTGGACCAAAGTGGTCCGGGAGTTGCTGCACTAGTTTTCTGTCTAGATGCGGACCATACACACCGTGCTTGTTCACATAGACACACACTGGAATGATACAAAGAGAAGGAAAACATTGGTGAAAATGTTACAATCCAAACATTGACGCATTCTTTCCGTTGACTGTTAAATCAAGCAAGAATTCAGCACCACAGTCGCTGAAACCGACCATATATACATGAGTACACATTCAGGCATCAGACTCAGTTGTATCTGTTATCCAGTTTACCTGTGCACACCACATTTGAGCTGTTGCTATGGTTGTTGTTGTCTGCTGAGACGTGTCCGGAGCTCAGTCTGGTCTCTGGAGGTGGAACTGTAACTGCTGGTGTCCCCGGGGACTGCACCACCGGAGGCTTCTTCTGGAGCGAAAAACAAACAAACCCTTTCTCATTAACTATCTGTAACCTACAAAGAGTGTTAGTTAATGTTTTATTAGAGGTGTATTTTAACTATTTCACTGCAGCACACACAGTAGCTTCTAAAGCAAAGCTGTTCTCCTCATTTATTGTGAATAAATATCCGCAAACTCCTCCCTCCCTTAAACGGTCCACCTCTGACCTCGTCTCCTCTTTGTCAAAATCATTTCTGCCATAATACATATAAACATGAAATGACAGGGTCGCTGGACCGCAGCATAACAGATTACAACTCCTGTGACATCTCACCTTGCTCTTAGGCTTGGGCCCTCTCTTCTTGTGTGGTCTGGGGGCCAGTAGAGCCTCAGAGCTCGTTCTGGCAGGGCTCTGTGATGCTCCATTAACTGCCGCTGCCGCCGCAGCCTCGGCCGCTGCCTTCAACAAAGCAATAGTCTGGGATTTGGGACGTCGACCTCGGACACCCTTGCGCACGGGGAGGGGTGGCAAGGGGTTGGGCAGTCGGTATGAGGTCTGCATGGAGGAGGAGGAGGAGTTGGAAGTGGAGCGACGTACAGCGAGGGAGGTTGAGGTGGAAGAAACGGGAGCGAGGAGCGCACCAGGGAGGGTAACTGGAAAAAAAATGGGAAATGGGAGAGACAGACAGAATGGGAAAGATGAAAAATATATATTGTTATTCATCTTGTAATCCACATGTTAGATTGCATTTCACTAAAAAATTAACAGAGAGAATCATAACACAACATTAATTTGGACATTTTAAAGTAAACAAATTCTAAATCCGCAGCACAAAATGTCATCGTGCAAGCACACAGAATTAGATTTGCTCTCTGTCCACACACAGAGGCTTCAAACAAAGACATATGCAGAGAATCAACTTTGACTGAGGAGAGGCATGGTCTGCATTATTATTAAATGTCATAATTACACCCTAAAGACAGCATTTACAGTATTTGCCCAGTCTTTCCAAAAAAAATGAAGAAGACATTTGTAAAGAAAGACAAAAGACAGGGGGGGAAATGAGTAACTGAGTGGTCCTGCAGGAGATTTGTTTTGATTTTTCAGAGTCCTCTGAGAATGGCAGGCCCTTTGTATTTAGCCCCTCCCCACGCTGAAATCAGAGTCAAAAGTCACGGACCCTTAGAGACCCGCCTGCTAGACGATTCCTCAGCAACGCAACAAAAATAGTGATTATGCTGATAAGATTTTAACTCTATTCCATATACAGCACTAGATATTGGATTGAGGCTGATGTCGATTGGTAGTTTAAAAAGATCTGATAACAATATATCTGCTACATCAGCTTTTTTTAACATAAAGATATAACATAAAATAAGGATCCTTTGAATTTGGTTGTTAAAAAGAGTTGTGAGCTAGATAAATGGGAGCAAGTATAACTGTACATTTTAATCAGTAAACTTTAAATTAATAGGTAAGGATACAATTAAATATATTTAGGTTGAGATAGGAAATCTATACAGGGCTATAATAAACATTAAATGAAGCCTGTGTGGTGTGAGCAAGCCTTTAATAAGAATGATTTTCTGATGGATAAAATAGCCTGTTAATCATCTTTATGTAATTAAGCTACCAGAAAGCTTTTTCAACCACTATTTATGTCAACAGATGGACTCTGGCACTGTACTGATATTTCCTGTTACTCATCAGCTGATCTACACACAGACACTCATATTGGAGTGTATGTTGACAGATGTAGTGTGAATATATTAGAAATAGAAGAGGAATATTAGAAATACCACACTGGCCTATTTATAAATTTAAACAGCTAACTTATCTGAGTGTTTTCAAATAATAGGTGCTACTGTAGAATCAAATGGGGGTTTAGATGTGTGTGTTTTATAGGTTGTTGTGCTGAATGTGGCAACACATTTTTTGCATGAAAATTGTCAAATTTTAAAACATCCCATGGTGGATGAATACTTCGTCATCAGCCGATAATATTAAACCTGGCTGGTATATAAGTCAAACTCATAGATCAGACTCTCTAGAGTACACTGGTGTTTTGGGGTGCTGATCATGTAATCATAATGTGTGTAATCACAAGGTTCAAGTGTGGCTTTGCTGCATGCCATACCTCCTCCTACTTCTGTTCACTATCCAAATAAATGAAAAAGAATGCCCCCAAACAATTGTAGCAACCTGCTTGAAGGAGCTCCGTGTATCACAGACATCCTCCAACTTAAAAGTATTTCTTGAAGAAAGAAATATTACAAAATGCCAATCAGCGTAGGTGTTGAAATAGAAGGAAAGTGAAAATGAAGTGAGAAAAAAGAAAATAGCTATTGTTAGAAAGAAAAAAAAAGCAGTGACTCCACCACCCCCTTCAGTCTTCATTAGCCCCGAGCATGACTCTGTGATATGATCACATTATCATCACAGTGGATGTGTGAAAGAAAGAGGGCACAAATGAGAGAAAGAGAAAAAAATGGCAGAAAAGAGAAAGATAACAATCTCCTATTTCAATACAAACGTATTGCTCGGTGAGAGCCGGGGACTGAGAGTGCATGTGGAGGCTCTCATGGGGCCGAGGCTTTCATTAGAGCCTCCTTGACTGACGCGATATGGAGAGACTATGGAAGGTTTACAGTATTCTCTGAGGGGCCAGCCGGGGCACCCTGAAAGCTGCTTAATTGGGAAATGAGTGAAAGTGGGCGTAGAATAGAGCAGTGTTTTGTTTCAGAGGGCGAGGTCTCACTCGCTCACCAGGATTGGTCACACAAAGCGTGCTCACAGAGGAACAGAAATACCAACCTGCACGCACAGTGGCATGCTTATTCACACCGAGCTGGAAGCCATAAGCCCTACAAAGGCAGATCAAAATTTGTTTGCAGGGTACCAATCAGTATCAGCGGGATTTAATTCACCATGGGAAATCTGAGTTGGGGGGGCTTCTCTGATCTTTCCCCGTTGTAAAAAAAAAAGGAAATCTAATCCATTCATATTATGTGACAGACACCAAAGCAACACGTGCCGTTTCCACACTGGCGATTAATGTCACATTCTACCGTATATTAGTTTAAAAAGTCTAATCACCTCTGCATTTATTACTACAACTTTCAAAGAAAATCGGCTTATAAACGCATTTCATTCCACACTGGCTGACAGCATCATATATATTCTGTATCTGCTTCTTCAAGCTCTTCATCGAGGCAATACGATATTTACCCGGAGAGAAATACTCCAACCCAAGACTCTGTGTTTATAATGGCTGCACTATTTCATCAAATGGATATATTCTAAATGTCTTGTGCATCATTTTATACAAGATTTCCCCCAAAATATAGCCTGACATATTTATCTATCTATGGAAACTTTCTCCACTTGAATTTAAATCAAAACCCTGTCAGTTTGAACAATGTTTGGCTGCACAGACGTCATGATTGAACCACAACTGGAAAGCTGCTTGTACAAAAGGGTTATAAAAGGTACATTTTGCTGCAATTTCAGCTCCTTAACTCCATATCATGTATATCTTTACAGGCTGTTTTCAAATGCGTATATATGTTCTTCCTGTGTGGTTTCCTTTCATTTCTGTACTGTATGAAAATCAGTAGTAACCAATGGCTGCCTGGTGTGGTAGAAAACACAGCAGTACGGTTTGCAAAAATGGTTAGATGTCATGTAAAATGTGATTTGTAGTAAACTGGCTAAAATATGCAAAACCATTAAGGAAACAGGTGTGTGATATTGTACAAATCTACGACAAATAAACTACAAAAACAAATAAGCTACAAAAAATAATTATTAGTCCTCACAAAAAGTACATTTTTTGTTTCGAGCATGGCATCCCTAGCATGCATACGGTGCAACACAACAGACATATGGTACTGATCATGACTATATAATTCCAAGTCGACCCGTTGACCCGTGTAAGCCACAGCCCGAGGAAACGTGTGCACGTGCGAGTATGTGTTTGAGCGTACGTGCACGCATGAGAACGGGGCCACTGAGAAGTGTGTCTGCTGTCTGGGGGGTGGGGGGAGGGGCTCCACAGAGTTGCCTCTCATCTAATTACAACTCCCCCCCCCCCCCCCCCCCCCC